>JBBPDI010099937.1:0-10815 GCA_037974545.1 Cucumis variabilis | reverse complement strand
TTTAAACTTGCCTGAGAGAGCGATTGGAAAGATTAAGAGAGCCGGATGCTCTTGCGGCCTTTAAAATCCGATCCATTGCTCCAATGCTTCGAGTATAATCAGAGGAGATTCCAGAACTTTGGAATCAGATCTATGCCCGCCGTTAGGGATTGAGAAGCTCAAGTATTTACGATTCTCCTTGTTTAGGTTGAGAGAAAGGAGAGCACCATTTTTTTGCCACCATTACCAAACCAACTGAATTTTCAGTTTCTAACTTTCTACTTTCCTTCAATTATATATATTATTATATTTAACTTTAGAAACCAGACCAAATATATGTCTATTATTTTCCCCTTTTTTGTTATTTTATTTTTCTATCATTATTCTAATTTTCAATTTTTATATTTTAATATTAATTTTAAAATATTAAATTACAATAATATTTTTAATATATTCTGATTTTGATATAGTAGTTGTTCGACTTGAAGATGTTGAATTTAAATCTCATCTACTACCACTTTATATTTATATTATAAATATTTATAAGAAATATTTACCACACAAGTTGAAGGGAAAAAAAATCAATTTTAACACTAAATTTGCCCGTATCTGATCAATTTAAATTAATTTCATCAATTTAGAGTTCGTCACTTTAGAAAATATTTCGAACTCTTTCAATTTTTATCCAAATATATTTTAAAATGTGTTGTTTAAATTATAAAGTGCATGTATGGCATAGTAGGTTAGGACATGTTAGTTTATATGAATTGCATCAATTAAAAAACTTAAAAGTTTGCATTTTATTAATATATATGAATTGCATGAATTTAATATATGCCCAATATGCATAGAAGCTAAATTTTAGGAAAGCCTTTTAAATAATAATGACACATAGCATCAGCAGATTTAGTATAAGCTCGGAGGCTCAAGCACTCTCTCAACTTTATCATCTTTATATAATATATATAAAAATTATATTTAATTTTTAATACTAGTTGGTACCTTAGTAGCTACTTTGCTTGTCTGTCCCTTTTCGAAGTCCAAGTTAATCTTACTAATACAATTTCTTTTTCTTTTTTTCCCAAATTACAATACTTTGATTTCCACCCAAGAAATAATAATTATACATCATTTCCCATCTAAATTAAAGCTATTTAACTTGATTAATTTTATTATTTTTATAAAGCTTCAACATCTTTTTTTTCAACTTTTTTTACTGAAGCTTGTTATTCTTGAAGATCAACTTCAAAAGTACTTCATTGATGTGTGTTCAAATAATATGTGTGTTGAGTTAACAAGTATTTGTGACCTTTCTAAAAAAATGGTGATAACACATAAAGATAAAGTCTAACATTAGTCTATCGGTTGTTTAGTATTGATCTTACCAATTACAACGGCTACCGTGGAGAGAACATTATCTACTATGAGCATTATAAAGACTCAGTTGCATAATCGAATGGAAGACCAATGGAAGAATGATTATCTTGTAACATATATTGAGAGAGATTTATTTGATAAGATAGATAATGATGTTGTCACGTATTGATTTTAAAATATGAAATCTTGTAGACGACAATTGTGATGTCCGAAAGTCAGTACATTTATTAATTTTTAGAACCACTGACTTAAAAATTATTTTGACGAAACTATAAAGCCCATTGTCAATAAATTTTTTGGATCCACCACTAACAGATAATACATAATTAACTAAGCTAGTTGTGAGGCCCTAATCCAAAAAAATGAGTCTTGTTGAAAAGGAACTTTGTTGAGATAAGTTATTTTGAACAAGCATAGAAAGAGGCATTTTGCGAAGAAAGGATGCGGTTGGAGAAAAAGTAATCAAAGAGGAGGTTTTTAATATAAGAGTCATCTCGTGGAAGTAGGTAACACATTGAGGTTATTGGCAATGAGGAAGCTAGCATTTAACATTAAGGATTAGACAATTCGGGTAGCAATGCGAAAAGAAGTACCTACACCTAAGGGTATGGCTATTAGGTAGGAGTTCGGTTGAAGAGACTAGAGGACCTTCTGGGGAAAATTAAATGTTTTATGCTTCTCGAGAAGAGAGAGAGTCAGAAAAATTAAAGAAGCTTAGCTTTCTTAAGAAGATAAGGTTGACGTCTCAAGGGAAGTGTCCATTTGTATCTGATGTTTAACTTATATGTCGAATTGGAATTGACTGCATAGCACGACAAAATAGAAAGGAGACACGTGTAAAGCGGGAAAGCAACCCTTAGATTTGAAAAGTACTAAATAGGACCAAAGCCCGGAAGTAAGGATGAAAAATGCTAAGACATTTTACTAAGTTGTAGAAAGGAGATTTTGGAGTGTAGAGAAGTCTCTTAGGGGAAACCACTGGACAAGAAGAGGGAGTCGAAAGCCAAAGGAAGAAAGAGTTGAGACTAAGTATTGTTGTGAGTGATTCTTAAAAATGAATGTTTGTTTGCGAGTAATCCTTATAAACAATGTTTGTTGTGAATGATTTCATGAATAAATAACATTTCTAAATGAATGCATGTTGTTCTTCACTAAAACGTGGTAATTGATGGTCTTTACAAGAGAATAAAGTGTGTTATGAATGATTAAGTTTTCTTTTGTAATCCCTTCGTTAATGCTTGTTGTATCTTATTGGTTGAATGTGATATGTTTAGCTAATATCCCTCCTTAACATTGGTGGGGTTGTACAACGTGTGATGGTGGTTGATCTATTGGAAACGCCAGTGGAAATCATAGGTTTAACTTGAGACGCTGATGGAAGTGAATTCTAGGTCTAGGCGGGTAAATGGTGGTGGAAGTGAATCCCAAGTCTGAGCGAGAATGAGTTGCTTTATCAATGCTAGATGTTGGTAAGTGTGAATCTCAAATCTACGCAAAGAGTGAAATGTGAGATGCTAGTGAAAGCGAATCTCAGGTTTATCATGTGATGCTAGTGAAGTGAATCTTAGGTTTAGGTGATGAGACGTCAGTGAAAGCGAATCCTAGGTTTGAGATTGAGATTATTACGAGACGTTTGATAGAAATCCCAAGTCTATCGTGTGATGCTGGTGAAAATTCCAGGTTTAACGTGTGACACTGGTAAAGTAAATCCCAGGTCTAGGCAGGTAAATGCCTATGAAGTGAATCTCAAGTCTAGGCGATGATGGAAGAATCCCAAGTCCCAGTGGTGAACGATTAATGTTCATTGATTTAAACTTGTGGCACTGTTACACTTGCTGTGTTTATAGATTGCGTTGAGAACTTGTGTTGATATGGTGAAATCATTGTGTTCATGGGTTTAAGTTTGTTTTTATTAACCTGTTGTATTCCCCAAAAAGGTATTTCTTAAATCCATCACTCACTAAATTTTTGACTTACGTTTTAAGTTTTTTCTCTTCAGGTTGTCAGAAGTTGAAGTCAAGTAAGGAATGGAAGTCAGAAAGAAGCCAAGTAAAGAAGGAAAAGCTAGATTGTTATGTAAACTTGTGTGGCATGCAAGTCATGTCATCCTATCTTGCGTTTAAGGAGTCGATAGATAAGAACTTCACTCCTTAATGTCAAGGGCTCCAGCTCGTATTGAAGAAAGGTTGGTCGTCTTATGCTCCTAGGTTGGTGAGGCCAAAGACAATGAGCGTAAAGGGTCTGAGTCAAGGAAGGAAGCCCTGAAGCTTGTCCCTAAAATGGTTGTTGGGCGACCAAGGAGAAGAATAAGAAAAGGATCCTTACACCTCTAATGACCTTACTGTAAGGAGCAACATTTTGGTATATGAAGATGTGTGGATCAGAACTTAAGTTTTATTTATATGCCTTGCAAGGGAATGTAACTATTAAGTGTGAATCTTGTGTAAAGTGTTAAGAATAAAAGGAGTTATGTTTATTCTGTTACTTGTAATTGTACTTACCACTTAGTGAATGATTATTCCTTATTATGGCAAGAGTGCAAAGCGATGGAATAAGTTTAAAGGTTGTTTGTTTTTCCGCTACATTGAGTAAGTCTCTAAGGTTCGAGGCGAAGGCTTCATGATGAGACTAGTTGAAGAGAGTTGATAAGCTCACTAGGTGTTCATCGTGCGATGAGATATGTGACAAGTGTCTAGGCAACACGTTCTCCATCTGGTTCGAGAAGTGGCATTTGGGTCAAGACGTGACACTAATTCACACAAATCTAGCTGATTTTAGATACACTATATATGAAGAGAGGTGGTAAAAATTACTAAATATCTTTTGCTGATGATTACTCTAAATTTACCTTCTAAACTCAAAGGACGAAGCTAGTAGCATGTTTGTGAAATTTAAAGTTGAAGTAAAAAATTAATTAGATAGAAAAATAAAAAGAATTAGATCTGATAGAGAAGATGAATTTAGTGACACCTTTCTTAAGGAATTTTATGGATTAAATCGTATCATTCATCAAGTAACTGCTTTGTCTTCACCCCAACAAAATGACACAGTTGAACGTAAAAATAGAACTCTAAAGGAAATGATGAATGTTATGTTATTAAGTTCTAGATTGTTTGATAACATGAGGAAAGTTGTGCTTTTTGTTTGTTTTATTATTAACAAGGTTCCTCACAAAAAGCTGGATAAGACTCCTTATGAATTGTAGAAGAGATATTCACCTAACTTGGATTATTTAAAAGGGTGAAAGTTCTCAACCAAGATTATGGTAAAATGATAATTTAACCCAGCTGGTGTTATAGATACTTTTGAAAGAGTAACTTACTGTTATTGGTCTATAGCTCGTGGACACATAAATATATATATCTACGGTGAGAAAATTTTAATTGTCGGTTTTTAGTGGAGACACAATTAACGAATATTAATTAGTGTGGTTAATGAGTAGTCAATTAATCTCACATCATTATAACTTTTGATCTGTAGGTTCATTAGGTTTTCTTCCTAGCTCATAGAGATTAATGAGGTTAATATAGATTTGATATAATTTGAAATGTTCAAATTTACTTAGAGAATTAATATAATTTATAGTGATACATTATAAATTAATATAAAGTTTATATTTTAATTAAGCTTTATCATATAAATTTAATTTTGGATATGATTCAAAATAAATTTATGAGAGAATAAAATATTTGAATGAGTTCAAATATGAATTTAATTTGAATTAGATTCATATTACAACTATAGGTTAAAATTTAATGTGTATATGATACACATTAAAACTATAGGTTATAGAGAAATTTATATATGAATATGATTCAAATTTGGTTTAAATTAAATATAAGATATTTAATTTATCAATTAATTAATTGGAGAATTAATTAATAGTTTAGTTTAATTCTATTTAATTAAATTTGATTAAATTAAATTAAAACTATAGGTTATGTGACAGATATTCATTTAAATATCATTTAAACATAATTTAAATGAATTATTAATTAAGAGTTTTTTTTAAATATAACAAACCGATAAAATATTTACAATATATAGAACAATTTAAAAAATAAAAAAAGTCCACAATTTCACAATGAAAATTACCAAAAATATCTCAGTCAATAGCTGCTTAATCAACCACATGCACACATGAGTAATTTTCTTATAAACGATCATCTACAATAGTCTAAATGAATGATCTATGATTGCTTAGGTCATGATACATGATCGTTTAGTTCTTTTTAATGATGGAGGAAATGCTTCAAATTTAAACTATCATGTTGATCATGCTAAACGATCATATTAATCATAGAAAACGATCGTGTTGATTATGATAAGCGATTGTGTAGTCCAATGTAAATGATCGTTAACACTTGAAATCTAACAATCGTGTTGACCATGCTAAAGGATCATGTTAACCATGCTAAGCAATCGTGTTGACTATGGTAAGTGATCGTTTAGATCATGTCAACATGATCGTGAAGTTCGTTTTAAACAATGAAAAAAAGATTTCAAATTTAGATGATCGTGTTGACTATGATAAATGATTGTGTTGATAATGGTAAATGATCGTGTTGTATTTAAAACATGTTTAAACGATCTTGATATTCTCGAATATGAGGAAGATGAAGAAGGATATTGAAACAATCATGAAATAGCTTCAAAGAATCTTGCCGAAAATGATGAAGAAGAAATATGAGATTTAAACAAAAGAATAAATCGTTTAAAAATAGAGGAAAGAAAAATTGTAAGAAGAGAAAGAAAATCTGTAAGAGGAGAAAGAAAATCTAGAAGAATAAATGAAAAATTAAGGAAGAAGAGGTGAAACAATTTGGAAGAGAATAAATCATAAAAAGGAGGAAGAAGAAAGAGACGATGAATTGTCCCCAATATTCAAGAAAAAAATCTAAAAATTATAAAAATGTTTGACTAGCTTCTTGAGCTTTTGTTTTTTTGTTACAAGAGCCATAAATATTTTTTGCTTTTGTTATATTTATGTAAATTATTTTATTAATTAAATATGATTTAATTTTAGTTATTTTAATATTAATTTAATTTAAATTAATAACTCTATTACATAGGAGTTATTAAGGAAACGTGGATGCTTCCCATGTATTCTGATCTCTCCTCAAAGTCATTTGAAGAAAAGAGAAGTAAAGTACCCAAGAGTGAGATTGAGTAAGTGAAGAGAAAAAAAGAACTTAAACTCTTTGCATTATCTCTCAGGAAAAAAAGAAAAACTCTTGTTGTTTTTCTTTTCTTTGAGAAAATGATTCTCTGTTTTTTTCTAAAAAAGTTCCAATTAAAATTTCCACAAATTTATCTCTCTTACTCAGAAAATAAGAAAGACTTTAAGTGGTGGTGTTACTACCAATTTGCATTTTGTAAAATTAGTTGTAGAATTAGAGACGACAAAGAACATAGTTACCTTTTTCTCTATAATTTTAATTTTTAAAGCATGATTACTAATTAGTTTACAATAAAATTTGTTATTGTGTTTTTTCAATGTATGGATATTTCTAATTCAATTGAGAAAAAGTTATTTTAAAAGTTTTTGCTCCGTAAGGATTCTTATCTCTTCATGAAAATGCCTCCCATTTTTACTTATATGGTTGAATCATTTGACGTATGGCATGGTAGGTTAGGATATGTGAGTATTGCATCAATTAAAAGGCTTAAAAGTTTGCCTCTTATTAATGTATCTAAATCACATGAATTTAATAGATGCCTAATATGCGTAGAAGCTAAATTTCTAAGGAAAGTCTTTTAAATCAATAACAACATGTAGTACATAATTACTTAAGCTAATTCACATAGATCTAGTTTATTTTAGAAACACTACGAGAGGTGATGAAAAATACTATACATCTTTTGTTGATGATTATTCTATATATACAAAAATTTAGCGTCTAAAATCAAATGATGAAGCTAGTAACATTTTTGTGAAATTTATAGTTGAAGTCGAAAATCAGTTAAATAGAAAAATAAAAAGAATTAGATCTAAAAGAGAAGGTGAATATAGTAACACCTTTCTTAAGGAATTTTGTGAATATATAGTATCATTCATGAAATATTTGCTATGTATTCATCCTAACAAAATGACATAGTTTAATGTAAAAATAGAACGAAAAAAGAAATGATGAATGTTATGTTTTATTATTAGCACGCTTCGTCATAAAATGTTAAATAACAAAATGGCATAATTTAATGTAAAAATAGAACTATACAGGAAATAATGAATGTTAATTATGTTTTATTATTATCAGGCTTTGTCATAAAATGTTGGATAACAAAATGGCATAATTTAATGTAAAAATAGAACTATAAAAGAAATGATGAATATTATGTTTTATTCTTAGTAGGCTTCGTCATAAAATGCTAGATAGGAATCCCTGTTGTGGAAGGGATATCCACCTAACTTGGATTATTTAAGAGTGTGTGGATGCTTAGCCAAGGTAGCATATCCAGAATTTAAGAAACTTATAATAGGATCTAAAACTTTTTTTATTGTGTTTTCATTGGTAATGCTAATAATGGTGTTGCATATATGTTTATGTTTTTAAGTGATAAATCATTGTGTGAATATAGAGTTGCAATATTTTTGAGCATGTGTTTTCCATGAATAAAATTGATAATAAATCTATAGATAATTCACTCATTAATCACTGTTACTATTTCAAGCATCAATCTATTGCGTTTGAATTTCCTAACCCTAATAACACACCTTGAGCCTAAAAAAAAGTAAAAGACAAAGTGTTAGTAAAAACTTTGGACTGGATTTCCTGACTACTTCCCTAGTTGAAAATTCATATAAAATTGACAATCACTTTACTTGTATGTACTTAATAGATGAGAATCTAATCACTTATCAAGAAGCTTTAAGCTCATTAAACTTTAGTTTTTGAAAAGAGGCAATCAAGAGTGAATTAGACTCCTCAGTAAACAATCAAACATGAAAATTAGTGGAACTACATTAAGGAAATAAGTCTATTAAGTTTAAATAGATCTTTAAGAAGAAAATGAGACCATATGGTCCAATAGATAAGTTTAAGGTTAGACTTGTGATTGTGGTATACACAAAAAAACAAAGCAAAAACTATTTTGATACTTACTCACCTTTGACTAAGATAGCCACTATCAAACCTTTAATAGTTTGTTGTGATACGTGGCTTCTAATACATGAGATGAATGTAAATAAGATTTTTCTCAATATTGAGGAGATATATATGATATAACTTGAAGGCTTTATTACTGCTTATTAAGAAAGTGAGGTCTACAAACTCACAAATTCTCTTTAGGGTTTGCAACAAGCTCCTAAACAATAGTATGAAAAATTTAACAATGCTTTTGTAGACAAAAGTTTTAAGGTAAACTATTATGACACTTGTGTTTACTTATAGTCATTTGGAGCTGACTATGTAACTATATGTTTGTATGTTGATGATATGTTGATTTTTGATACCATCATAGATATAATTAATAACACCAAGTCATTTTTATCCTTATAATTTGAAAGGAAGGATTTAGGTGAGGTTGGTATGATATGCTTGGTGTTAAAAAAAGAAAAACTAAAAATAGTTTCTCTTTATGTAAATCACACTATATTGAAAATTTGTTAAAGAGATTCGACAATTTTGATGTTACTCCTGTAAAAACACCCTATGATCCAAGTATGAGTTAAGAGATGAATTAGGGTGAAAGTGTCTCTCATTCTAAATATGCAAAAATAATTGGTAGTGTTATGTTTTTAATGAATTATACTAGACCTGATATTGCATATGTTGTGAGTAGATATACACAAAATCCTAATAAAATCATTAGACAACATTTCATCGTTTGTTAGGGTATATATCTTAGAGGTACAATGGATTTTTCTTTGTATTACAACTATTTTCCTAGAGTGTTAGAATGATATTGTGACGCAAACTGAGTTACATATAAAGTCAAAGTGAGTTCAACTAGTGGGTACATGTTTATAATAAGAAAAAGAGCTATTTCGTAAAAATCAACTAAACAAACTTGTATAACACGATCCTCATGGATTTAAAGTTAGCAATAGAGCTATTTGGACAAGAAGCATAGTGGCTAAAAAGTTTTCTGGGAGAGTGTCCTTATGGGGGGCTTCTGTAGAGGTGTACATAGTCAAGTTGGGTCGAGTTAAGTACTTTTTTTTTACCAACCCAAAAGTTCGGGTTGCCTATAATACAACCCTACCGATTTTACTTTGTAGGGTCAACCCAACCCAATCCAAACCAATATTTTCGGTTGGGTCATATACACAAAATCATATAAGCTGTAAAGTTATGAGAGATCCCTTTTTAAGGAAGGAGAATTGAATGCGTTGAAAGAAGATTCTCTCATTCATAAGCCAAATAGGATAAAAGACTAATCCAAAAGATTTATGACTTAATAAATATGGATTTGTCATAAATTTGTTGAAGGGGTGATTCGATTTAACTAAAGTAACATATAAATGGAAAAAAAAACATAAAAAAACTATGAATCTGAGATGGAGACCATGGGGCAAACTAAAAGAGACAGTGGTGACGGATTGAGGGAGGAGATGACGAATTGAAGGATATGGCAATGATGAAGAACTAAGGGAGATGGTGGCAATAAAACTGAGCGAGCGAATTGAGAGAGACACCCTTAGCTTTTATACAAGTATCCCTATATTATGACTCTTAGGTTGCCATAGGTATTGTTAAGAATAATGCGTATAATAGTAAGAGAAGACATATTCGACTGAGACATGGACCTGTGGATCAGTTGTTGAAGGAAGGAATCATCTCTTTGGAGTTTGTGAGATCTTAAAGGAATTTAGCAGATCCACTACTTACTAAAAGCCTAACAAGGAGAGTAACTCTAGAATCCTCAACTAGTATGGAACTCAAACCCTTAGTGTGATCCATAGCCTTCATTTGGATAGTCTACAAAACTAAATTTGATGAATAATTTGTGATCCATAGTTTTATTGTGAGTGATCTATTGCGATAGACTTTATGGATAATCTATAAAGTCTTTATAGCTCAATTTAGAGTAATATATTGTGATAGATTTGATGAGGCATGTAGCCACCTAATTTTATCCTACACATATTTTTTTTAAAAAAAAATAATAATATTAGTAATAATGGCTAAACTTTTTATTTATTTAGTTAGTTTAAAAAGGTAAAAAATTAGTAATAACATAATATCCCATTTTTATCATTTTAGGAAATAAAAACAAATCTATTTATTTTAAATAAAATCTTTTAATATCAAAAAAAATATTTAGTTTTAAGTAAAATATTTTTAAAAACTTATTTCTACTCATTTTAGAAAAAAATAAATTACTTTTGACTTATTTATATCATTTTAGGAAAAAAGAAAATCAATTTTAAACAAAATTTTTTTAATATCTATTTAATTTATTAATTAATTTTTCACAAAATCTCAAAATATCTCATTTAATTCAATTTATTTATTT
>JBBPDI010099922.1:0-10819 GCA_037974545.1 Cucumis variabilis | reverse complement strand
ATTTTGTTTCATTTAAGGGTTGTGATGCATGTTAATCACTAAAGTGTTTAGTTGTAATTAGAGTAAAATCCGATCCTTATTCTGCTGCGCATGTCTACCGTTTTCATCAACTTTAATATCTAAATTTTGGATAGTTACGTACCACTTTATCTTCATCAGATAAATATGGAAATTTTAAATTGAAAGATGAAACATGCTAGAAAGATTCACATTCTCCAATGTCTAAATTCATACAGTTGAAATAGTCATTTGACCAATCTAACCCATCTGAAATTAAATCATTCTTTTCAAACTTAAGAGTGTCATGACTAGTTGTATAAGTGAGATTTCAATCTAAATGCATTACATCATCATTTGGTTTATGTTGAACATATATGTGCAAAATGTTATCTCCTTGAATGAAATTTACCATACTCAAAATATCCCCATCACGACTAATTAAACATAAATAGCGATGTAGCTCCAAACCATGTTTCAAATACCAAATAACATTCAACATCAAATACACTTACTTTTAACATCAATGTATTTAACTCAACGATAGATAACATGTCCCTATCAACAACCTTAGTAATCTTAGTCCCTTCAACATATTCATAATTATCATCCACAACAAGTTGACCATTGAAATCGAATACAAGATTAATGTTATCCAATCTGTAAAAAAGAAAAAAGTTGTGGCATTTAGTAACTTCATATGAATCAACATAAATAATGAACCATATGAATTTTCATATACCACACGAAGCATACAAAAAAAATTTTCTTGAAGAAAGAAAAGGAATTAGATTTATCTCAATGTAATATTGGTTTATAAATGCATTATTGCATTCAGTAACAAGCCCTTTGCAACGATTAATCTAAAATAGGATTAATAGGGTAACTTGTATTAGGGAAGTCAATAGTACAAATTACAAAATTGTAGATGGCCATTTAAGATGGTTTAAACAATATTATCAATGGATTAATAAATAACCTGGGAAATAATAATACAAAGAAAGATATTAAATAAAGGAGTAAAAACGAAAATATAGAGTAATATGCAGTCAACAAATGCGCTCTACAACTGGACATGTGAAAATGGACCATTTTCATTTACATTAGAAACAATATACAATATGGAAAGAGGTAATCCATAAGCAATCAACATTAACCCTTAGTGAACATCTGGAGGGTAAACATAAAAAAAATACAAAATTAACCTTTAGTGGATGACAAAATTCAAAATTCTAAATCTATACATACTATATATAACAATTTTTATATAAAGATTTTGATGGAAACAGTAGACATGCGCAGAGGAATAAGGATAAACTTTACTTTAATTGCATCTAAACACTTTAGAAATTAACGTGCATTACAACTCAGATTGAAACAAAATAGGGTTTAAAAGAAAACCTCACCTTTGATGCTTTTCTCTTCTTGTAATCTTCTCATGAACTTTTTGCAATCTCCTCATGATCTCAAAGCAAGGACTACCACTAGTGCTAACCCGTTATTCTCTAGACTATGAACAAAGTTGTGGGACTTGAAATGGTGGAGAAAAAAAGAGAGAGATAATATCTTTTTTTTAAGGAGGAATATAATCTAACCTTTAGATCTTTTGTTGTTTAGAGTAAAAGAAGTTCTTGGATTATATTTGTAATTCACAGTTACAAAAAAACATTTTTGCATTTCTAAAAAACAAGAGTCGTATCATCTTTGCAAAAGAAACTATTACAAGCAAACTACATGCAAGAGTTTCCCTATCTCACCACTTGGCATTCTTAGTGGGGTAGGTGTCTTGCATGCAATAAGCCACTTGCATACCACATGCACATAATAAGTTTGTCAAATCTCAACAAGTGTTATTATTTAAATTAGTCTAAGGGCAATATGGTAATTTAACATTTAAATCAAATTCAAAGTTTGACTTTTTTAAGTCCAAAGTCAACATTTTGACTTTTTACCATTTTGTTCGTCTTGACTAATTTCGACCTTCCGAGTATGAATTCGCATTTATTTTTCCAAAATTTAAATCACATTTGAATATAAAGTCGGTTAAAGTTAGATTTTTCAAAGTTAAAAGTCAACATCCTGACTTTTTACAACTTTGACCATTTTTATCAATTCCGAGCTTCCGAATATGAATCCATATTCATAATTTTAATATTTAAATAAAATTTAACCTTGAAGCTCTATCTGAAGCTTATAACTGACAACTATATCAAATATATTCGTCGGTTTCTCTCTCTTTATCTCATTCAAAAAGTTTCTAATATTCCATCATCATGTTCTAAGTTGATTCCTGTAAGCTAGCGGGGGAACCTAATAGACCTATAGATCATGGACTCCAAAGATCCTAGATTAACTGGCTAAACTCTTTAGACCGAGTTAATCAACTTTTGTTAACTAACGGGTCATTCCACTAAAGTCTGGTAGTTACACTCCCCTTACTATAGATATATTTGTGTCCATGTGATATAACCATGATAAGTAAGTTAATCCTTCATAGGTTATTCATAACCTCGACTGGGTCAAAGTACTGTTTACCCCTAATACTACATTTTGTTTCTTAGGTCCTACTGATCCACTATTGAACAATTGGTTTAAGGTCCAACCTATAAACTGAATCCCTCTCGGGTCAATGAGAGGGTAGGGCTCCTTGTTCAAGACTTGGATTCAGTCCTTAAGGGAACAACCTATCTACTATCCCTAGTGTGGGTAGGAGTGAATTACATCTTGCACCCTATGTCCCTAGCTATCCATCCGGTCTTGCCTCTAAAATGGAAGGCTTATTGTACCAGCACCATTAAGTTGCCCTCACCTATGTAGATCTAAGTATAATTTCATGTGAACAGAAGTTCATAGTTAGCTTAGAATAAAGATTAAGTTACATTGGATATCTATAAACAAAATAGTCAGTTTTACAAAGTTAACGGTGTTATAACTTAAAAGGAACTATTTCATGATTCCAGTCTTATGTAAACTCTTTACATAGGATGCCCCAACTTTCATGTCTCTACACGAACGATTTAGGATCACATCATTTGTACTAACTACAAAGCGGGCCACATCCATAATGTCACCATAATAAGGTGTCTAACTGTATTCGTATACAATAGACTATTTAGGCTATATACTCAAACTTGATCCACATTTATGTCTCTACATAAAGTTTAAGTTTACTCAATAATAGCCTTGGGTCCTTAGTTTATTGGCTTTAAGATTATAGTATCAATAACGACTTTATTGAATAGAATATGATTACAAACTACGAGTTTTAGGACATAAATTCCAATAGATTTCTTCCTATTTTATCTTTCCTTTATAACTATTTTTATAATTAATTTGAAGGATAATTTTGTCATTTTTAAATCAAATGTAATATGGTTAGTTAAATCACTTGAATCAACTCTTAAACCACTATCCATGTTTGTTGCAATTATTTTTTAGTTTTTTTTTGGTTAATTTTCAAAAATAGCAAATTTTACAAAATATTTACAACCTATAGCAAAATTTGTAAATTCTATCAATGACTTATATGTTACAGTGATAGAAGTCTATCAATGATTATCATTGTCATAATCCAAAATTTTTTACTGTTTGTAAATATTTTAATTTATTTTGGTATTTTTAAAAAAGTCCCTTTTTCTTTGTTTTATCATTTACCTTTTATTTGAGTTTTATTAATAAAAATAATTTCTAATTTCTAATTATCATTAAATGTAATCAAATGTGAATAATGTAGAATATGAAATGTTTTATTTATTTATTTCTAAAAGCAAAACAACTCCAACATTTATGACTTTACCTTTAGTTATAATTACATTGGTTTGAAAACTTTAGGAGTTTTAGTAACTGCAATATCATTTTTGCTACTATAAAAAGAGCCTTCTTCACTATATTTTTTAAAACTTGTCTTCTCTTGATTTTTTTTTTTCTGCACACAACTCAATCTCTCTCAAAATTCATTTTATTTATTTAAATAATGATATGTAAGGACATTTTTTGTTCCTTAATGTACACACTTTCTTCTAGAAAATTTCTTTCTGTATGATTGATAGACAAAGACAAAAAAATTATTAAGGATTTTCGTTGCACTCCAAGAGTTACTAATAATTATGTAGCTCTTCCCACTCATGCCAACAAATGTTTGTGGATCTTTGAGACCATAAATATGAATGTTTCCTTTCTTATAATATTTTCATTATTGATTTCGTCCTTTTTTTGTACTAAAAAGAGACAAACACACTATGTTATAGGCTTAAGTACTTAGATAACTACAAATATGTTTTCATGTTTTACATTTTCTTTTAATTAATATACGCTTCTTCTTGCTACAATAATAATAAATAATGTGCAATAGTTCTTTATTTTATGATATATTTTAAAATCAAAGTAAACTACTTTTAAAGAAAATATTTGTTATAATTTAAGAAATTTTGTATTAATTACAACCTCTTCTTTTTAAAATATTATGTTTTAGAGAACTCATTAAACTCGAAGATAGTAGCTTTTAAATATAAAAATCTTAACATTCTCACATTTTTTTTTCTTTTAGGTTAATTTTATTTTTAATTTCAATGTTTATTAATTTGTAGTAGAAATTTTTTAGTTTATAATTTGAAGAGTTTGAAAACTAATTAAAATCCTCAATTACTATGTATATATATATATATCAACAACTATGTCTTGTTTCTTTTTCTTTATTTTGAAGTTTATGTTTTTTTTTTCCTCTATTCAATGATATAGAAAGAAATCTTTAATAATTAATCTTCCAACCATTCTATCATTTTAGCAATTTTTTTATTTCTTCAATTATCTTTGCCTAATTTTTCATAGAGAATCTAAAAAGAAAAAAAAAATCCAAGATGAAGGTGGCAGACATGATATAGAATAATGTTTGAAATAGCACATACATCCCACGTACTATTATTTATAAAAATACAAGATCAACTTATTATTAGAAATGTTCAAATAACTCGACAATCTAAACAACTCAGACTTTCCAACCTAAATCATAAGAGTTTGGGTTGGCTTGAATTTTATGTTTTTCAGGTTTGGCTGGGTCTAGGTTACATTTTTAAAAATTTACGTTGACCCAATCCAACCCGAATTTCTAATATTATTAAAATATATATATATTGTAACTTATAAATATTATATATAATATATACATATTATTACAAAGTTTTTTTAAGTTTATAATAGATATGTCGAATTTGATATTTTACATTTGAGTTTCATTTGGGTTATATGAAATTTTAGTTATTAAAATGTGTTGTGGATAAATTTAAGTGTTTTAAGTCAATAAATAATATACTTAAAAAAAGAAAATAAATAAATAAATAACTTGATAACCCAACCCAACCCAATCTAAATTTTGAGGGTTGAGTTGGGTTGGGTTGAAGATCTTATTTGGGTTGTCAATTTGACCAACCCAAGAATTCAAGGTTGGTGTAAAAAATCTCCTAAAACTCAAGCCAACCCAATCCATTTACAAATGACGATGATCAGTAGAGAGGAGGAGGAAGGTGACACGTTGATGATTCAAGTACGAGAAGTAGAGGTTCATGCTAATGATGAAGTATGGCATGTAGAAGCTAGGGTACATGAAGATATTTTCTAAAGCTTTTAAATATTTTTGAACTATTTTTCTTAGTTTAATTTTCAATTGATTCAATATATTTTACACATCATCCGTGAAAATTAACATCTACATTAGCACATAATGGTCCAGTAAGCATTTTGTAAGTTAGAAAATATTTAAAAATATGGTTAAATTATAAAAAATGTTCCTCAATTCTATGGTTTGTGTAAAAAATACCACTAAATTTTTAAAAATTTCAAAAATATACTTAAACTTTTTTAAATGGTTTAAAAAATACCTTATCAAAGATTTGTTAAAAAATGGCCATGAACTATTGAAAAGTTTCGTAAATACCCTTAAATTTAAAAAAATAAAAATTACTCTCATTAATACAATTTTTAGACCAAATTTCTTAGCCCAAAATAAAAACTAAAAATTTAAGTTAAAACCATAATTTAAATTTACATCGGTATATTGATATTTTTATAGATATTTTACATTTACACATGCTTGATATCGATAGAAGGGTGAATGGATAATTCTATACATCTTTAAAAAGTCCATGAATCACAACAATAATAAAAATCAAAATGACACTAATATAAATATAATATAAAAAGAGATTTTTTTAAAAATAACAAATCGACAAATAATACACTATATAGAACAATTTCAAAAACAAAAAAAGCCCACCACAGGCCAATTAGGAAATAAAAATGTCTCAATCGACACACGACTAATTGGCCACTCGCGCACATAATTCTTCTTCTAAACGACCATGATACGTGTGCACTATAAGAAATCAAAATTCTCCTGACACATAAAAAGACGTTAAAAAAAGGAACACCGGGAGCCAGATTTTCCACGATGTAGTATTCTCTCGTCGGTGGAATTGATCGTTTCCAACATTGTGCTTATGGTGTCGAGTAAAGGAAGACCGATCCCGACAAAACTAACATAAACATTAGGAAACGTGTAACAATTAAATATATATTTCCTTTTCTTCGATGAAGTATTAGGAAACATCGGAAAGAGCATTGGGAAAAATAAAATATATTATCTAATTGTTACACCTTCCCCGTGCCATGCAGCAAACGTCGAAAATGTGGCTAATATTTTTGACATATTTAGCAACAACATCAGGGGAAAGAAAATAATTAAATAATATGTTTCCTTTCCCCCGACGCTTGTTAAATATCATTGGGATAGTGACTAATTATTTTTGATTTGATTAGTAATGCATCGATTTTAATGTCCCACAATACGGATGTGTTACTAGTGGCGTTGAAACTAGGCGTCTTCTCCCAACGTTTTCAATATGCGTTGGGAGTGCGCTTATAAATAACACTCTTTTAGTTCTGTAAATCATAGAACTGAAAGAGGAAGAAAGAAAACGAGAGAGACTGAGAAGAAGAAGAGTGTAGTCTGTTCATTGTTGCCGCCGCTTGCAGTCATTCCCTTGTCGCCGTTCATCGTTGTTGCTCCTAACTCTCGCAAGTAGTTTAGTTTTTGTTTTGGTTTAGTTTTGGTTTTAGGATTAGTTTAGTTTAGGTTTAGTTTTTGTTTCAAATTAGTTTTAGGATTTAGTTCTAGAAGACATTTTTTATTGAATTTGAATTTTATGTGTTTTATGGATTTGAGAATTAATTTGAAATTTAAGAATTAATTTAGATTATGGACGTTTGTATTAAAAGTTTGAGAAGGGGAAGGTTGAATTGAAAATTTGAGGGGGTTGTGTATTGAAAATTTTAGGGGGGGGGGGTTGTATTAAAAAGCGAATCAGGGGGGGTTGTATTAAAAAGCGAATCAAGCAACGAAGATAATGAAGAATCACATATCCACATATTTAATTATTTTACACATTAAATTTCATGTACTCATATTTGTTTAATTAATTTAGGTTTTATGTCCATAGGTACTATGTCATCATTCTCAAGCGAATTCAAGGAGACAAATGCTCTGTTTCTTGAGTTCGACAACAAGTTCAACAACACGGGAGGATCATTCTTAGTGGGCGACACTTTGAGTGAGTGGTACTTTGATGTTAATTACGAACACATAGCATTTGTTTCTCATAGTATTTTGTTTTCTTCAACATATATGCCTCAACCCTCTCCGATTCCTAAGAGACATCAACAGTATCAAAACTTGGAGTTGGAAAGGTACGTTCATAAGCATGGTAAGATTCTGATTACCATAGCCCTAGGAGTGGAGAAGCCAATATCTTCACATGTTGTAACGTTCAGCAACACAATTGATGTGTGTGAGAGAGATACATTTCTAGTATGCTGCCTTAAGTGGACTAATATTGGGCGAGAATACATTGAGGTGGTCAAAGGCGCTCTACAAGTAGCTTTAATAATGAATTCGTTTTTATTTTTAGACATACATTAGTATAAACCAAGCCAATGTGTGGAATTTTTTACTTTTTAAGGCTATTTTGTGTTTGATTTCAACGAAAGAGAATTTTACTAGATATGTTGAGCATCAAATGCTCACATCTTTCAAGAAGTTTATGAGCGACTATTATAGACATTTTAAAAAGTATAGCGACCCTGAACAAGCAGGTGCTAACCCATCACACAGGTTGGTGGGACGTTTGAAAAATTGGCACTTTCTGTGCCATCACTATTTGAGATGTTCATTTTAGGTGAGATTTACATATTGCAATGGTACATTATTTCATTTAATTTTTTGTATGCATGTATAATTTTAACAAATATTTTCATGTAGGTGCAATCATGGACGAACAAGACTGCAAGATAAAAGCACACTTACAATCATAGTAGCAGACCTCAGTCATTTCTACAATGAAAACATGAGCTCGCTAAAGAACGAGGTCAGTCAGTCAACTGTGTGGAGTTATTTAGGGAAACACATGCTTGGAGTTGCATATTCATTTTGCAAGTGACCGCGGATTCGCATGTAAGTTTATGCTGTAATTTTGTTTTATTTTGAACTTAACTTATGCCTTCATAACTTAATTACAAAATTTGTTGCAAAATCAAATACTGGAACTTCAGTCCAAGCCCACCCCAGAGGATTCTCAGCCACTCTCTGGAAACGAGATATGCAAGACCGTTTTGGATAGACGATCGAGGTACTAAAAAAGTCTTTGGTTGGGGACCCAAGCCTAAGTCTTGCAAGAGGTGTGCTAGCAATTGTTCGACCTCATATTCACAATTTAGAGAGGTCAAAGAAGCTAATAAAGTCGTGATTAAGAAGCAAAGGCTCGAGCTTGAAGAAGTTAAACACATGATTGAAAAGCAAAAAAGGACGCTAGAGCTGTCAGCACAATAAATGGAAGAAATGAAGAATATGATTAAAGAAATGACTCTGACACAAAGGGGACTGTGAGGCGCATTTGCAGTATGTATTTTTCAACTTTTAAATTATTTACTTTGAATTATCTAGTGATATATATATATAAATTCACTTTTTTGTCATTGTAGGTGTGGACTTGGACTTGCAGTAATATGACATTTGTGGCCATTAGAAGATAATTGTATTTTTTTTCTCTGTAATTTCTTTATACATTCGAAATTGCTGGACAATGTAACATATAATTATAATATATTTAATTTGGATTTGGTATTTTCTATAATTATTTAGTAATTTGTTACTTATTTTTTTATAATTTTATTCAATTTCAATCAAATTGGAACCGAAAAGAATAATGCGCAATTCAAAAAAGAAAAATTTAACAAATAAAAAATATATTTAAAATAATCCCAATGCTTGAAGTGCGTCAAGAAAAATGCATGTGCTCCGACGTTTTCCTAAGCACGTTGAGGATTATTTTTAAACACAATGTCGGGAGACACTTTCTCCCGACACCTACATGGAATGTTGACAGTGGTGCACTCCCGACATATAAATTGGATGTCAGGGTTCAGGTCGTATCAATGTTTTATTCTCGTTGGCAAAAACAATGTCGGAAGAAGAGAATTCTTGACGTCATGCTTATTAGACGTCGAGAATGCGTCACTGACGTGGTTGTGCCAACATGCTTCTTGATGTGTGCATGTACATCGAAAGAGCTTGTGCTGATGCCATTTCCAAACTTTTTTGACCCAATTCAACATTGGAAAATCTCCAACTTGTTGTAGTGGTAATCGTGTATTGCAATCGTGTAAGAAATGATACTTGATTGCGTATCAAATCTAAATGATCTTGGTTGTTTAGATTTGGTACACGATCGTGGATCTTGGTTTGTTTAGATTTGGTACACGATTGTGTACCTAAACATAAACGATCGTGTACAATATCCCAACACTACTACAAAAATTAGATTACTTGATGTTAATACAGTGTCAAGTACACCTATATACTTGACGTTTTAAAAAGCGTAAAGTAATCAACTGTCAAGTACAATCCCATTACTTGACAATAAAAAACTATCAAGTATTATATTTCTTGATGTCATTTTTGTGCCAAGTAAGATATCACACATGACGCTTTTTACGTGTCAAGTAAGATAGCATACTAGATGCCTTTTAAGTGTGAAGTAAGATAGCATACTAGACTCCTTTTCACGTCAAGTAAGATAGTGTACTTGACACTATTTACACGTCAAGTAAGATAGTATACTTGACATTATTTACACATCAAA
This sequence comes from Cucumis variabilis, assembly GCA_037974545.1. Lineage (NCBI taxonomy): Eukaryota > Viridiplantae > Streptophyta > Magnoliopsida > Cucurbitales > Cucurbitaceae > Cucumis > Cucumis variabilis. The sequence continues at coordinate 635 of JBBPDI010099922.1, read as the reverse complement.
TAAAACTATATACTTGACACTATTTACATGTCAAGTAAGATAGCATATTTGATTCATTTTACATGTCAAGTAAAATGGTATACTTGAAATGTATTTAACGTCATGTATATAGTTTATTAATATATTAAATATACTAAATTTTCTATTTTCCATTTCCAGCATTACGTACATTTGTTTCAATAAGACAGATCCATCAACAAAAATCAATTCTAATAATAACTTAATATAGAGTCTCAATTAATTAACCTTTAATAATGAGTATTAAAAGTCCACAATAAACATTCAAAACACTTGCCTATATCACCAATCTTAACCAAAATTAGTGGACAACGGCAGAGGATTATCTTAGTAAAGAAGGATGAAAAACCTTTTTTTTTCTTGTCTTTTAATTTTAGGCCTACTATTTATAAACCCAAAAAAATAATAATAACATTTATCATTATTATTTCATTTTCCTTTTAGGATGTATATATAATACCAATATATACACATATTTTTATTTACATTTTCTTTCCTTAATCAATTCCTTAAATGCTCAAAATCTTAGGCATTTATAACAATTAATAATAATAATAATAATAATAATAATAATAATAATAATAATAATAATAATAATAATAATAATAATAATAATA
>JBBPDI010099906.1:0-10824 GCA_037974545.1 Cucumis variabilis | reverse complement strand
TACAAAAAATATTAAAATTTTAGAAGGGATGAACTTCTCAAAATTACATATTAACGATTGAAATTTAAAAAAAAATTGAGAAAATGGTAATTAGGATTTGCATAAACTTATCACACTTTTTCATCTTGTAGATATGATAAAAAAAAAACAAATCCAACCTAAATCATACATATGATACATCTAGTATATAGTTGATACAAGATATACATTTAATATATCTAATACATGTGTTTGTATACATGAATATCGAATGACATCGGATTAAAAGCTTTTAATAATTTAAGGGAAATCCTTATAGATAAAAAAAAATTACAAAATTTACAAAATATAGTAAAAAAAAAGATGTGCTAGAAAGAATTTGATAGATTATTTTGTAAATAGTTTTAATTTTTTTTTTTGTTTTTGCTATATTTAAAATTACCTTGAATTTATTGACAATTAAAGTAAATATGCCTATTGATATTTGAAAAAATAAAACAATGTGATATTTTTAAAAATAAATTGATCTTTATCAAACTTTAAAGCCAAAAAAACGTAAAACATTTTTTCTGAGAACATTTGGATGATGGAACGAATAATTATAAACTTGCGAATATTGACCTCATTACTTTGATTAAAATTTATGTTCTTTGTATCAATAATATGTTCTTATTTGTAGACTTGCATTTGAAGGTTTTGAGTGTTGATTTGATTTATTGTGTCTCCGAATTATTATCTTAAAAATGTAATTTTCAATAATGGAGTTTTTTTTTTCTTCCCTTTTTTGGGTAATGACCTAACTTTTTAGATGTAGACTATCTGATGTTATTATTTATGTCAGTGACTTCTAAATTTATATAGCCAAATAATAACTATTCATAATATATAATTATTAATTACAATCAACTTGTAAATTAAAGCATAATCATCACTATGCCTATGAACATGCAGGTAGGAGAGTATTGAAAATTTTGAGATCCATATATATATAAATTATATCATATTCACGTGGATCTAAACTTGTTAACATTGTCACATTCACGGTGCAATCGTAGATTCAAATTAAAACTTCACATAAAAAGCTTAGTAGTAAATTTATGTGTGTACAAACATGGTAGAATATAAGGTCAAGTTATATAATTCAACCAAACACGTACAACTTATAAAAATTGAGTATTCTCAGGGATCAACAAGTTTTGTTTAACTATTTTATAATTGAATTGAATTAAGACAAGAAAACTAATCGAATGTTTGAGTAATTATGAAAACAAAGTAAAATTGACAAACAAATATTCGTTGTAAAAGACGTTTTAGGTGTTGATTTCATTACAAATTTCATTAGGGGATCTTTAATAATTCCAATTGGTGAATTGAAATCTTATTACGAGACGTAATTAATTAATAAGTCCAATTGGAGAACTGAAAGCTTATTAGGAATCATAAGCTTATACACAATAAGCCCATACGACAGCTCCCTCGTTTAGGGTGAACATTGATCCCGACGTGGATTTTCTAGAATCCTTATCGATTTGTAAATCAAAGTCAGTGTAACCTGTAAAGATCAAATCCTTATCGAGCCAACATTTTGTTGATATAGGTTGCCTAAGACAGTGCCAACGTTTATTCTTACAATCCATTATGATTTGGATTCCAAGAATATACTGTGCCTCTTCCAAATCTTTCATTTAGAATTGGGTTGCTAGCCAAATTTTAACGTTAGTCAAGTATCCTACATCATTCTCAATGAGAAGGATATCGTCCACATAAAGTACTAAGAAAACTACTTTACCTTTGTTGATTTTCTAGTATACACAAGTTTCATCAACGTTTTGGTCAAAACTGTAAAATTTGATCCCAGTATCAAATCTAATTTTCCAAGATCTGAATGCTTGTTTCAACTCATAAATGGATTGATTCAGGTTACAAACTTTTGCTCCTAACCTTGGGTTATGAACCCCTCTGGCTGAGATGTAAAGATACTCTCTTCATGATTGTCATTTAAGAAAGCAGTCTTGACATCCACTTGCCATGTTTCATAATCATAAAATATGACTATGGACAAGAGAATCCTTATTGAATTTAACATAGTAACAAGGGAAAAAGTTTCCTCATAGTCAACCCATTCCCTTTAGGTATACCCTTTTGTTACAAGTCTAGCTTTGAAGGTTTGTACTTTCCCAGCTGAATCTCTTTTTCTCTTATAGATCCATTTTCACCCTATAAGTTTCACCCCTTCAGGTAGATCTACAAGTTCCCACACTAAATTGAAGTACATAGACTCAATTTCAAGGTTCATGGGTTTGACTCATTGGTTCTTGTCTACATCATTTATTACCTATTTATAGGACAATAGATTCTCAATGCCAATCATCTGGTATGACAATTTGAATTTCAGTTAAAACCAAGTAACGATTAGGTTGTGATACAACCATCCCACTGCATCAAGGCATTCTCAACGATTGAGAAGGATGTGACTAACCTGATGTGTTGGTTTCATTAACTCTTGATGCGGGACCAATTTCACCAACAATCCTTGTTGATTCATGAGTAGATTCATTTAATATTAATTTGCTTCGTGGTTTATGATCTCTCATGTGGTCTTCTTCCAAGAAAGTATCATTTGTCAATATAAACACTCTATTTTTTTGTGGATCGAAGAATAAACAACCTCTCGTTTCTTTAGGGTAACCAACAAATTGGCATAACCTTCAACGATGTTCCAACTTCTTGGAATTTTTCACTAACACGTGTGTTGGACAATCCAAATTCTAAAGTGACTTAAACTAAGTTTACTTCCTCTTTATAACTCGAAAGGTATTTTAGAAATACTCCTTCGAGGAAACATTGTTCAAGATATGAACTGCAATCTCTATGGCATACCCCCAAAATGAGCTAGGCAATTGAGCATAGCTCATCATTGAACGAACCAAGTCTAACAAGGTTCTATTTCTCCTTTCTAATACACTATTTTGTTCAAGTGTACCAGATGCTGAGAATTGGAATTGGATTTCATGTTCTATTATATAGACTTGGAATCTCAAATCCATGTACTCTCCACCTCGATCATATCGAAGTATTTTAATCTTTTTACTTAATAGATTTTCAACTCCAGTCTTAGACTCCTTGAACTTTTCAAGAGCTTCAGACTTATGCCCCATTAAGTATAAATAGCCATATCTTGAATAATCATCTATAAAAGAGATGAAGTATTTAAAACCTCCTCTAGATTTTACATTCATCGGGCCATAAAAGTCTGAATGTATAAGTTCAAGGGGCTCTTTTGCTCTATAACCTTTTCCAGTAAAAGGTCTTTTAATCATTTTTCCTTCAAGACAAGATTCACATGGAAGTTATGAATCATTTTCTAACTCATTTAGAAGTCCATTCTTTACCACTCACCTGATCCTATCAAGATTAATGTGACCTAATCTTAAATGCCAAAGATAGGTATTGTTATTTGGAGAAATTCTTTGCCTTTTATTTTAACTGATAGTAGTTTTAAACATCTCATGATTTAAAATTGTTTTCGCTTCATTAAGTCTTAATACATACAAGTTGTCCTCAAGCTTAGCAAATATGTACACCATACTTAGAAATGAACGCTTCATTTAAAGAAAAAGTTACATTTTATAATTGTTCAATAAGACAAGAAATAGATGTAAGATTCTAATCTTGGAAACTATGTACAAGTTTTCTAAAAACATGAATCTATTTCTAAAAAGCAACTTAACATCTTCCACTGCACGAGCTGAAATGACATCTCCCATTCCAACCTTGAGTGTCATCTCACCCTCCTCGAGCTGCTTAAAGGAACTAACTTCCTATAAAAAATAGCAGACATGGCTAGTGGCTCCTAAATCAAGTATGAAAGCATTTTGGTCATTTTTCCCTAAACATGTTTCTAAGACAAGTAAATCATATTTACCTTATTTTTCATTCTTATTCTTAGCAAGGTATTTGGGGCAATTTCTCTTACAATGTCCATTCACATTGTAGAGGAAAGATTTTTCCTTATTAGCTACCTTAGCCTTTTCTTTGCCCTTAACAGCAACAGTAGGACATCTCCCCTTCCCTCCTTTCTTTTTCTGGATTTTCTTAATCCTAGTGGATGAAGGTGCAAACTTGGTTTCAGAGGATGAATCCATCTGAAACCTCTTGAAATGAGCAACATTTGCCTCTTCTTCTTTCTGTCCTTTAAACATCTCTTGGAAAGAGTTCATGTTTTGACGTACAATGAACATGGTCTTGTGTTTCTTGCTTAGTATATCAAACATACTCGACAAGAGATAAACACGTGCCTTGTCATTGGACTTTGTCCAATTGTTATATGCATCCCTAACACTCAAGGATGCATTTTGAGTAGGAAAAGGAGGAGATTCCTCCATTAAGACAAAGTGTAGATCATCAATAACCAAAATCATATTCATGTTTGACTTTCACGTCGCATAATTTTCATCGGTTAATTTTTCATTTTTAAGTAGTGCAACTAATGAGGAAGACATATTGAAATATCAAACGATTGATCGTATTAGTTATCTTTGTCTTAACCCATTACATAAAATAATCCAATCAATCCAGAAAAAAGAAACAATTAAAGAACCCTAATAAAAAAATGATTTAGTTTTTGCAATAATACTTTAGAAGTTTAGAGCAACAGTCATTGAAGGGTGATCAACTACTCGTCTTTTAAACTGAGGCAATCTTAGTTAATTAGGAATACCAGAATAATTTACAATTCTATAGTTCTTAGCTACCGTTGTTCGATCAAGGATTCATTAACTAACTTAATTCATCCCGTAATGTGATCCTACCATTTTCAGATCCCAAAGGTACGCTTCAACACGCTACCGTTAGAAAAGACAACTATTGAAGATTAACCTAAGAAACCTTATCCATTTCTGAAGTTTGCATTGTTCCGACTTCTATGACCAGGCCCTCCGAATGGATGATCGCTACAGAAGGACATGCAAGCGGATCATAGAAATCTGATGGTGCAACTTAATGGAAGAGATCGTAGGATACGTTGACACATGTCCTTCTCTAACTTACTATGAACATTTCCTCTATTCACCTTGTTATTGATCCATACAAACATATTTCGAAGGCAGGTCGCGCCCAGGGTGGCAGAAGCCAAGTATGGATCTCACGTGTGAACTCTTAGGGACGTGAGAGTTTAAAAAATTTGATATATCATATATACCATTTTCTTCCACAAATCTATTAATTTAGGGTTTGTTGTACTTAGCTAAATTTTGGCTAAATGAATCTAACTAAGTCTACTCTTATTATACTTCTTATAATAAAACTTTACTCAAAAGTTTTTAGATGTATTAAACCATTTAATTTACCAAGTGTCATCTTATGCTAATATGAATAATGTTAATTCAATGTCAGTTCTGGGTCAGTTCCAGGTAGGAGGTGTTCCGTAAACCATCAACTTAAGTGTTCCATAAATCGTCAACTTAAGTGTTCTATAAACCGTTAACTTAAGTGTTTCGTAAACCGTCAACTTAAATACCCCCATCCTTAGATAAAATTTTATTGGTGGAGTTTCCTTATAACCTTACATCCTATTTGTCCTACTGAGTTTCATTAAACTAAAATAAGACATAATTCTAATCATATATTAGAATTAATATGATCTTAGGTCTATTTAATTTTAAACAATTTAAAATTAAATCAAATCAATCTTAAGATTCTATGTTTGCATGCAACTCTTTATTATAGGTTAACGATTTCTAATTATCAAATTGTATAACTATTATAAAATTAGTTAATTAGCCCCTATAATATATGCATACTATGGTTTAATTAATTAAAATCAAATTTTAATTGAACAATAAACCATACAACATACAAAAAATTAGATTAATATAACAATTATATTAAGTTATGGACGTAATATGCTCAATGCAAATTGATTTTCATCTTAATTAATATAACACGTATATTAAAAAAATACATGAAAATCAATGTAGCATACACAAGATAGTAATTTAAATATAACAAATTATATTTAACTAAGTACTGGCATGCATCATGCTTATCCAATTTCATATATTTAAAATATCAACATACTTTAAATAACTCATGAAATTCATAATTTTTCATTAATACCATACACTATAACAAATATATAAAAATTCATGAACATGCTTAACCTAAGGTAGGATTTATCTAAATGACATCCACAAAGCATTTAAATAGCAATTGAACCTATAAAATTGGTCCGTAGGATAAAATAAAGCAATAAATTACAAAAAAGTAAGCTTTAAAATATCTTAAAATTGCTTCTAAAGCTCCAAAATCGATCCCAAAACCTTCAAAAAGATTCAAACCTGGCCCAAAAACCTTGAACCGATCCAAAAATGAAAGAATTGGCCCAAAACCAAGTTGAACCAGTGCCAAACCACGCGTTAGATGCTGAACTAAAGCCGAACTGTTCCAAAACACTGAACCCATGCCAAACTGCAGTCGATCGCACGAACCAAAGCCAGTTGCCCGAAACCACAACCAACCGCTCGAGAAGCCAAGTGAGCCGTCATCCATGCCACTTGTGATGCTAACGTCATCGTGATGTTAGCCCTTCTACTTCCTCCTAGAGCCGTCCATTTTTTTTCTCATCTCGATTTTCATGCTCTACTGTAAAACACCTCATTGGAGGCATTTTGATGGTCTATTTTGGGTGAATTTGATACTGTTTTTCTCATAAAAATACCACGAATCCAATTTTGGACTCTAATATAAAAGATTTTCAAATAAATTGTCCTAAAACGCAGGAGCATTTACATGATCATATTAATGAGAAACTGTAAATCTATGGCCAATATACAGAAACATTCAATTGCAAAAAATCTATATTCATAATGCAGAATCCCACTAAACCAATTCAAAATTTAAAATTTCCAATTGCTCTGATATCAATTGAAGGGATTAAAGCCCTTGGCAGTGAAGGATTTTACAAAGACTTTAGATCAATTTAATTTGGAACTTAAAAAATATCGTACAATTGCAAAATAATACATAAACTAATTTTCTTATTATGAGCTTAGAGTTAAGCATGTTTTCTATGAATTATAGAGAAGAAAGACTTACGTCGTTGAATCTACTTATTACCAAACTTGAGGTACCACCACTCGGAGACCTCCCTAGTCTTTGGAATGAGATTGGTTTGTGGAAACCAATTGGAATAATTTTTTTTTGAGAGAATCCTTAAGAAAATTCAGAGAGAGGTAAAGACTCATATTGTAAAAAGTTGTTTTCTTTTGTGTATTTATAACTCCCTCTTATTTAGGAAGTTGAAGAGAATTATGAGATTCTATTAATTTAAAAAATTATTAAATTAATAAAAATATTAAATTAACTAATTAATTAATTAATTATATTAATAATTAATTAAATCATATTTAATTAATATTTTATTTAAATCATATTTAATAAACATTTCATTTAAATCATATTTAATGAATATCTCTCACATATCTTATTTAGTTTTAATTTAATTAAATAAAATTAAACTAAACTATTAATTAATTTTTCAGTTAATTAGTTGCTAAGTTAATATCTTATATTTAATTTAATTCAAAATTGAATATATTCAAAAATAAATTTATCTCAGAACCTATAGTTTTAATATATGTGTATCATATACGCATTAAATTTTAACATATCGTTTTAATATGAATCTAATTCACATTAAGTTAATATTTGAAGTCATTCAAATATTTTATCTATCGCAAATTAATTTTGAATCATATCCAAAATTAAATTTATATAATAAAGTTTAATTAAAATATAAATTTTATATTATAATGTATCACCATACATTATACTAATTTCCAAAGTAAATTTGAATATTTCAAATTACAACCAATACAAATAAATCATTATCCTTTACGAGATAGGAAGGAGACCTAATGGACCTACAGATCAGAAGCTACAACGATATGAGATTAATTGGCGAAACTCATTAACCACATTAATCAACGTTCGTTAACTATGTGTACGCTCCACTAGACTCACAATTGAACTTTTCTCACTGTACATATATTTCGGTGTTCATGGATATAAACCAATAATAGTAAGTTAGTTCTTCACGAATATTCGTAACACCAATTGGGTTAAATTATCGTTTTATCCTTAGGTTACTTCTAGTCCTTAAATACTAGTGCTCCTCTAGTGAACAACCTGTTTATGAAACAACCAATAAACAAAAACCATTATCGTGCCATAAAGAGGGTAGGGCCCTTTGTTCAAGTCCCAAAGACACCATTTAAGGGAACACTCATCTACTTACCCTAAAGTCGAGAAAGAGTGAATTCTATCTTGTGTGATTATATTTCCAGCTCCTCACTCGATCTTGTTCTTAAAATGATAAGCATATTGAGTCAACAATTTGGTCATTCTTATCTGTACAAATTAAAGGACAATCCCTCGCGAATAGTAGTTCATAATACACTTAGGATTTAGTCTAAGTTACCTAATAAAATAGAAAATCAACTAGTGGTTACTATTTCATGGTCTGGTCTTATTCAAACTCATTGCATAGGATACCCTCACTCGTCTGTCACCTACATCAACGCGTTGATCATTGTGTTTTTATCAAATACAAATTGAGCCGTATCTATAGTGTTAGAAGGATAAGGTACCCAACCCTATCCCTATACTATAGACCATTTAAACTGATCTCGAACATTGATCCCTATATGTCTCTACATACCGTTCAAGACTCATCAAACAACTTATGATGTTAGTTTATTGGATTTAGGTTATTAAGACAAAGTTAATAATATAATCATTAACACTTATTGAAACAATAACAACAACATTTTATTAATTAATAACAATAAATAAATTGTATTTACTATCTACGAGTTTTAGGAAAATGGGATAGAACTAAAGGTTCTCCCTTCTCACCTCAAATATGTGTTCGTGGGGGAAAAGAACACATATACTGTCATTATTTCAAAGGAGCTTACTGAGGAACAAGAAGCAAGACTGCTTGAAACCTTGAGAAGACATAGGCAAGCCATTGGTTGAAATCTTAAAGACATGAAAAAGATCGATTTATCCTTTTGCACACACCGTATCCATCTTGAGTAGGGGAAAGAAAAAGGTTTAACCAGAAAGGTACTTGAAGGAAGTTGTCAAGAAAGAGATATTGCAGCTCAAAAATGTCAAGCTCATCTATTTGATACCGCATAACACTTGGTAAGCCCTATTCACGTGGTACCCAAGAAGTTCAGTATAGCCATTGTGGAAAATAGCCAAGGTGAGTTCGTTACTACTCGTGTTTCAAATAGTTGGTGTATGTGTATCGATTATAGAAAGCTAAATGAGGTAACTCTTATGGACCATTTTCCTTTACCTTTACCTTTTCTAGATCAAATGATAGAACAACTATGATAATACCCATAGCATGCGTAGACCAACATAAGACAACTTTTACATGTGAATTTGGACTATGTAATGCTCCTACAACATTTCAAAGCTGCATGTTATGCATATTCACTGATTTCATAGGAAAATACATAGAAGTGTTCACGGATGATTTCAAGTTTATGGGAAGAAATTTTGATTCTTCTTGAATAGTTTAGAGTTGATTTTAAAGAGATGTATTGATACTAACTTAGTGCTTAACTTTGAAAAATGTCCTTTCATGGCTTCTCACGGTATAGTACTAGGTCACTTAGTATCATCTAAGGAAATAGAAGTTGACCAAGCTAAAATAGATGTCATTCAAAACTTGTCCTACTCCACTTGTTTAAAGGATGTTAGATCATTTTTGGGTAGTGTTGGATTTTGTAGAAGGTTCATTAAAGACTTTTCTAATATAACTTTGACCTTGACAAATTTGCTTAAAAAAGATGTCCCTTTTGTAATTGATGATAATGTATGCATGCTTTTGATACTTTGAATGATAAGTTGATTTCTTCTCATGTCTTGCAAACACCTAATTGGAACTTGCCATTTGAGCTCATGTGTGATGCAAGTGATTTTGCATTAGGTGGAGTGCTAGGAAAAATAGTAAATAACAAATTGCATGCTATATATTTTGCATCTTGAACTCTAAATTATGCTCAAGCTAATTACTCTACAACTGAAAAAGAGTTTTTGTCTATAATCCTTGTTTTTAATAAATTTTGTAGCTATATGATTGGATAAAAAATAACTATGTTTACTGATTATGCAACTATAAAATATCTTGCAAATAAAAAGGAGAGCAAGACAAAGATTATCAGATGGGTACTCTTACTTCAAGAGTTCAATTTGACAATCAGGGATAAGCAAGGTATGAACAACTCTGTTGCCGATCACCTAAGTAAAATCACTCATAAACAAGAGGAAAATTCGACATAGGGAGCATTTCTTTGATGAATATCTTTTCATGTTAAGATTTGCACACTCCATGGTACGCTGACATTGTTAATTACCTTATAACTGTTGGAATTTATGTCCTAAATCTCGTAGATTGTAAATATAATTCATTGAGCGTTATTAATATATTGTAACAATTGTTATTGCATATAATATTCATTTTTGTCTTAATAACTCAAATCCAATAACTAACATCCTAAGCTGTTTAATGAATCTTGAATAGTATGTAGAGACATACAGAGATCAATGTTCGAGATCAGCTTAAAGGGTCTATAGTATAGGAATAAAGGCTGGGTACCTTATCCTGGTAATACTATGGATACGACTCACTTTGTTTGATACAAACGCAATGATCTAACCCATTCGTGTAGTTGACATGCGAGTGAGGGTCTCCTATGCAATGAGTTTGCATAAGACCGGACTGCGAAATAGTAACCACTAGATGTAACTCCGTTAACTAGTTAGGTT
>JBBPDI010099903.1:0-10824 GCA_037974545.1 Cucumis variabilis | reverse complement strand
TCTTTTTGTCTTTACATATTTGATACTTTTCAATGTATTTTATATATATTTTCATATACATATAATTAATTTCCCCCTTTCTTTTATTCCTTTCACATAGAAGAATAACTTAAATGAGAATAGGTTAGAAAAATATCGGGTTTACATCTATTATCATAAAGTTAGCACTTTATTAACGTATCTTGACATTGAATTCCCTTCAAAATTACATAAAACTGTATTGAAACTTTGAAAGTCCAAACTTCGAGCATATAGTTATCCGAATTGGGAATTTTTTTTTATTCCATGTAACTTTCCAAGTTGCCGAAGGTAGCTTGTCCCCCCTTCATCCCAAAAAATGTTCGTTTTGGCCTCCAAATTGGGTTATACGCAATGTTTTTTTTTTTTTTTTATCAAAATTTCAATTTTTTTAATTTTGAATCTACCACTTTAAAGTTCCTCTAGTTCTAATTTTTTTTTTTATCTTTTTTCTTCTATATGTAGTAACAATACAAGAACATAAATCATTAGATGTGGCGGTACCTCTATGTGACTACATCCTCGTTCCATTGTAACTAGGTCATAGATACTTGATTTAATTTGAAACTACTAATTGGTTTTCTATCATTATTTTTTTGGGCCAAAACTAGTTTTCTGTCATCTTTAACTTAGATGACTTCAAAGGTATGTTTTTAAATCTCTTCTCTCTCTTTTGTAGATTGTTATAATGTAATAGATATATATGGTAATGAAGTATATGTTAAATTGGACACCATAGTCGTAATGATTTGTTTGCTTGATATTGATGAGGTTGATTTTGCTATAAGATATTGGATACACTGAGATTTTTTGAATATTTGAATGCTTGATGTTTGAATGTATATGGGTTGATGCACAAGCATTTTATGAAAAATTTTATACTTTAACCAACAATATTTTCATCTTTGGTTCAAGAATTATGGATGTTGGTGAGGGAGAAAGTCCATACGACATCAAGGAATTACAAGATCCCAATAAGGTAATTCTTTTGCCCTCAATTGATATGAACTTGATTTTAATAATGAAAGATCTTTTAGTTGTATTTGCTCTTTTATTTCCTTATCAAATGAGAAAAAACCTGTATATGTAGCTTGTATTTGCAAACTGTTGTGTTTGTTGTGATTAAAAATCTCTAGAGATATAGAATTTTTATACAATATGCAAGATACATGCTTGCTTACTTAGATAGATGGTTGTAGGGTATTATAGTCATCTCATTAATTTATTCATTTTAGAAATGTAATGTTGAGAATGGTTTAATAAACGTTTTGTACTATTTGTATACAAGTCTAAGGGTGGATATATATAAATATACCTTCCATTTAATAATGGTAGGTATTTAAAAAAAAAATAGAGGAACTTCCGACGCACAACATGCAACGTCAGAAGTTCCTAGACATCTCCCAACGCTATATTGACAACATTTTTTATGTTTATACGACGTTAGGAGATGTCTAGGAACTCCTGCCGCTGCATGTTGTGCATCAAGAAATCTTCTCTCGACACATTTTGTGCATCAGGAGAGCCTCATTTTCTTGTAGTGTCATCCACAAGAGAAGATCTTTCAGTTAGTTAAGAGTAAAATATAAACTAACTCATTTAAATAAATAAATAAAAATGGGAGCAACAAACTTAACAGTTAAGATTTCTTAAGATATAGAAATGATCATCTCCATTAGTGAAAGCTTGAAGTCTGATAATTAAAGTGAAGATCAAAATTAACTACACAGAAGAACAAATTTATCAATTAAAAAATGTATAAAAAATATTTAAATACATAATAAAGCATAAACTTACTCCACCCAAAGTACTCTCTGATTGTACATGTAAACTAGATTAACAAAAAAACCATAGGATACATATCAATCAAGAGTAAGATGGGTGGTACTTCTAAAAGAAATATCCATAATTAAACAATAGACAAATAAATATAGTTTCTCGTTGTCACGCCCTACTTCGTAACGTGTCATGAGCTTGCTTGTCCAGACCGTTGTTTGCCTATGGTCGCATGCCCAAACATCCTTAAACCAAATTATATCTATGTGTTGTACTTAGTTTAGTCTATTGCTTTCTTTTTTATATCATTAACCTTGAGTGTGACATTTCACACTTTTCATATGCAAGCCTGTCAAAGTTAAAAACGTTTAAAATGTACTATGGGGGAGACATACTAGTTGAGTCTTCGACCAAGCTTTGTTGTATTCTTTGCAATCCAAGCTCTCTTTGCAATTGACAGTTTTTAATGCTTTCTTTAACGATGTTTTCAATGCGTTTATTTCTCTCTCACATTTTATAAAACAAATTTCTTTCAAAATGTGAAGGGAGACTATGTCATACCATGAGTTTGTCTACGACTTTTCGATTTCATACGACTGACTTGTTCACTAAGCTAGAATAAGTGCTGCACAATTTCTCGTCCCGTGTTTGAAAAGTTGCAATTGTGATAAGTGGTATCAAAGCTTTGTTAGCTCCTTGGCTAAACGAGATGCAATTCTGTCAACAATGAAATAACTGTTGAAGTCGCAGTCTGAGCGACTGGCTGAGATTAAAGAGCAATTCTTGTATCTAAGAGAATTTTTCAGACGAAGTGAGATTTCTCCATACTTGGCTGGAGGGGTTGGATGAAAAAGTCAAAGAAATAGATGCATGGTATGCCCGAGTAGACGGACTACCCATAAATGAATTGACGTTGAGGGTTGATTTGACAGAACATAAAATCGCCCAAGTGGATAGTTTTGAACATGGGGGTAGCTCTTCAAGTTTTTTCGCACACATGGAAGAGCAAGTCGAAGAGCTTGACTTTTTTCAGAAGACCATGCTAAAGTTGTTTAGCGATCTATTAAGTGATTTTAAAGCATCGATAGAAACCAAGATCGAGATGAAAGTGCAAGTGAATTTAACGATGCGAGTTATGGGGAACTAGACCCTGAATCAAGCATATATTGTTTCAAGCAAGTTTAATATCTCATAACCAAAAGCCTTCAATGGGAACTGTGATGTTAAAGAGCTTGAAATTCATCTTTAATATGAAACAATACTTTAAGGCTAGTGAAACCAACTTTGAACTAAGGTGACATTAGTCTCAATGCATCTGTCTGATGATGCAAAGCTCTGGTGGAAGCTGAAAGTGAATGACATTTAAAATGGTCGATGTACCATTGATACGTGGGAAGAGCTTAAGAAAGAACCAAGGGCTCAGTTCTTTCATGAAAATGTTGAATTTATTGTGAGAAGAAAACTGTGAGAACTTAGGCACACGGGAGCCATTAGAGATTATGTTAAAAAGTTCTCTACCGTTATGTTGGACATTCGAGACATGTCGGAAAAAGATAAAGTATTATGCTTCGTGGAAGAGCTTAAGTCATGGGCTAAGACTAAATTATGCGAACATAAAATTCAAGAGCTTGCCTCTGCTCTTGTTGCTGCAGAGAGATTGTTTGACTATGGTGGTGAACAAGGATCCCAAAAGAAGAATGTGACGACACCAAATTCTGGGAATAGGATCTCCAAACCTAATTACCCAAGAAACTTCATGAATGATAAGAAATCGTGGACCCTAAGCACTAGTACTCCTCGAGGAGCAGATTAGGTAGGATCAAATCAGACAAAACCTATTTCCTTCTTCTTATGTAAAAGGCTCCATTGAGAAGCTAGATGCTCACACTAGGGCTCTTTGACAACTTTACAAGTCTCCTTATAGGACTCTAACAATTCAAAAGTAGAAACAGAAGGGAAAAGAGAGGATGAGGGGCAGACCCCTCGAATGGGTGAATTAAAATTCCTATCAAGAATTCAAAAGAAGGCTTCTCATTAAAAGGACGCTTTTGAAAAGGGACTCATGTTTGTCGATGTGGTCATAAATTCCAAACCTGTAAAAAGCACCATGGTAGATTTAGGTGCAACTCATAATATCATTTCTGAACAAGAAACACGTCGGTTAGAGATGAAAATTGAAAAAAACAGGCAAGATGAAAGCTATTAACTCTGAAGCCTTGCTAATCGTTGGAGTATCGAAAATGGTACCCCTAAAATTAAGCGAATGGAGAGGAGATAATGATTTAGTTATGGTTTACATAGATGACTTTGACGTTGTACTCGACATGGAATTCCTCTTGCAACATAAAGTTATTCCCATGCCACTGGCTCAGTGTCTGGGAGTAACAAGCGATAATCCGACCGTCGTCCAAACAAAGATCAAGCAACCGTGTGGGGTGAGAATGATGTCAGCCCTACAACTGAAAAAGGGGCTTAGTAGAGAGAAGAGTCAACCTTTATGACCATCCCATAGGTGGATGAGAAAATTGAATCTGAGATTGTCCCAATAGAGATCTAGAAAGTTCTGATCGAATATGTGGATATTGTGCCACCTAAACTGCCAAATTCATTGCCTCCTCGATAGGGGATTGATCACGAGATTGAGCTTGTCCCAGGAGCTAAACCCCCAACAAAGAATGCCTACCGAATGATTCCATCTGAGTTAGCTAAACTTAGGAAATAATTAGACAAGTTGTTGGCTGTTTGATTTATCCGACTTGCGAAAGCACCTTATGAGGCCCCTGTGCTATTTTAGAATAAGAAAGACTGTTGTGTGTAAGGAATGTGTTAGCACTACAACAACCATAAAAATGGTTACCAAAATTAATATTTGAAACAATGGTTCACAATATAAAGTTTTTTTATTTAATTTTTTAAAAATGTCTCATGGTTCTCAATTCACACCTAAAAAAAACCTAAGCATAAATTGATAATTATGGCAGCATAGGAGCCATTAGAAAAATGAAGTTTTATTTTTTTTAGTTTAAATAGATATTTTTTATTGACCTCAAGGATATTAAAATATCAAACTTTGATATTTTGATCTCCATAATAGGTGTTTAATGGAAAATTTTATATAACTTTGATATTTTGATCTCCATGATAGGTGTTTAATGGAAAACTTTTTGTTCTAAATAATTAATAAATTCAAAGAAAACACAACCCAGTTCCATTTAAAATATAAAATTGTTTATAATTCTTTTAAAGATAATTTATCAATTAAACTTCAAAATGAGAAATTTCATGTATTTATGGAATTTAAATCATAAAATCCATATATAAGCATTGCTTCTTTCCAGTCTCAAATTTTTATATTCATATAAAATAGGCAAAAACAAACAAACAAATGTTTTCATACATTTTGCAATTTTGAAATTGGAACAATAACAACAACAACAGTAGAATATGTGAAATATGAGAATTAATGCCGTTTGTGAAATAAATAGCATGTTGTTAAATAAATAAACACAGTTGGTCAAATGAATATAGTGTGCCAAATAAATGAGGTGAGGTGACAGGTTGTAAAGTTGTAATTCTGAACTGACAAATAAAGAGAGTAACTGGCTACAAGAAATTCATTATTCAGTGACAGTTTTATTGACGCAGGTAATTTTTGTCAGTAAAAATTCGTCTACAACGACGCAAAAAAAAGAGTCACAAAAGATTATTATTAATAACACGTTTTTAATATGTGTCACTAAAAGAACTAGTAACACAACAAATATGTCAATAAAAAATTAAATAGTTTTAATAACAAATAAGAATGTTATTAAAACATTACCAAAATTTCCTCCCTTCTTTAAATTTTCCTCCAACTTTTCATTTAATAATTTATTAAATATATTTTTATTTTATCTCAACCTCTTTCTCTCCATCTCCTCAACAAAAATCTCTTTGCCTCTTCTTCCCTTTTCCTTCTTCTTCCTCTTCTCTTTGCAACCGTGAGAGAGTCCGACGACCTCAGCTTTGAGAATGGAATTCTCGGCCTCTACGGCAGCGTAGTGCTGTATGGTGATGATGAGATTAGCTTTGTTTCTGCTTCTGCAAGTAATCGACTTTTAGATACAAAAATCATTGCTCTCGTAATTGTTATCTATAAAGTTTTCTCTCTTACTCAAACAACCCAGATCGTTCTTTTTCTCTTTCCTCTTTTCATTGCACTTTTTTCAGAGGGTTTTCGGTTTGTTGTAGAATACAGATGAGTTTTGCTAAGTTGTGTTCATCTTTGCTTAACTTCTTGGTTCTTGATAATTATTCTGTCAGTTACGGACTTGATGTTAACATGGAGAATGTGGAATATGCTTTGTTACATTAAAAGCTTCTTTCCCTAGCAAAGGATTCAGATAAGTGCTATGTTTATCACATTCGTTTTCTGGAGGTATTTTTTCAATTTTATTTGTATAATTTTTAGAGCAAACTAATGGACAATATTATTTGGTTCTAAACATTCTTATAGTTTTTTGCTTTGAGTGTAATTATGCTAGACTTATGGTGGAAAACATATAACCTGAGGCTAAAATTAGAAAAATGGCTTGCAGAAATGCTGTCGAATACTATGTATTTATATCCAAACTAGTGACACAAATTGTTGTAGGAATGTACTTAATTTTGTCCAAATGGTTGTATCTTTGGAGTGGAAGTCCATTAGTTTTGGTAGGTACGTAAAGTATTCTAAATCTAAGTATCTTATTGCCTAATAATTGAAAATTTTAGTTTATCGACAAGAAATCAATTTCTAGTCTATTTTAGAACTATCCTTATTAGCAAAATTATCATACGAACTGTCTTAACCCACCGAGTATAACTGTCATCAACATCTTTTCGTACCGTGTAATGCTTGCACAAATTTAACTTTTAAAGCATGTTTTTCTAATTGCACAGTCAAGCTGTTCTTAAGTTTTTTATGTTATCGAATGTTCCTCTTTAAAGAGCAACGACTTTGATTAGCTGTATGAGTGATCAAGCTAAATTGGTTGTGAAAATATTGCACAGGTGAAAATGACATTCAATGAGCTTGAGCCTAAGGTTACCATTGTGAAGTTGCTGGTACATTCTGATGTGTTTGGGGACGACAGGTTGGTGTTTCTGATCATTGTGCTGATAATTGGTATTTGTTTACCATGGTGAAGTTGGTGTTTTCTAATCATTGTTCATCTTTCAGTTTGAATTAGATATAGGAATGCAATTGTGGTGGAGAACACGAAGAGGGGCTGGCAAGATCTTATTCCACAATATTAGAGTAGTTTTTTGGCTTTGGAATATGATTGGGTACTTATTGTCTTACAATAAAGTCCAGTCCTTTGGCTTATGAAGAAGCTTCTCATTTGCATATATCCTCATGAATGGTAATGATTTGAAATGATTCAATTTACATTGTCAGATGATGTAGTTCTCGTAGTCAGTATTGTCTTCCATCCATATTTGAGAATCAAAATTCATTGTTGGATTCTGAGCTTTTGACATATAATGATATATGATTCTCACCTTTTTTTTTTTTTTTTTTTTATCACATTGTCTTGTTCTCTATAACTCATGAACCATATGTTAGTCTCATCCACTTTTTTAGGCCAAATTTCTACATTATTCTCTCGTTAATAGCTTTAGTTGATATATGATTAATGCTACAAGCATTTTTTTTTTTGATGGTTGTTGAAGCTTCCGATAGAGACCCGAGTCTACTAAGAAGAGGTCTTAGGCCTCACATGATAGGTTTATATAGTTGAAGACTGTAAATTTGGAATTAATTTTGGTTTTTGAATTCATTAATATAATAGTAGCGCACATGCGGGTTCTCTTGTATGAGCATCGCTTGTTCTTCCTTTTTCTTCAATATAAAAAAGGTCAAAAGTCAATTATTATATTTCACATTTTATAACAGGTCTATATAGTAAATTTGATATTATTTTTTATTTAATAAAATAATTTTACTGGCGCTTTCAATAACGTTGTTAAAGGCATTGATTTTTTTTAAAAAAAACCTGTAGGAATTTTTAGGGGCGCAATTCAGTATGTCACAAAAATATTTGTAACGATCACAAATTCACCTTTAGCAACAACATTATTTGTCACTAAAACATGACCTTTAGTAGTAAGTGGAATACGTCACTATAAAAAATAAATAGTGACATAAGATATGTTACAAAAGTAAGCTTTTAGTAATGTGCAAACGTCACTAAAAGTACATCTTTTGCGACGTGTAATTGTTGCGTCGCTAAAACTTTTAGCTATGTGGATATAGTGACGCTCCTAGTGACGAATGACTCTACGTCGCTAAAAGTATTAGCGACGTATTTTTGAGTTTTAGTGACGTTTTTGCTACGCCACTAAAAACGAAATTTCTTGTAGGTCCAAAGAATTAGTATAAATAGGGGTGAAGACCTAAGAGAAGTGTTGTTATTTTGGAAGTTTCGTTAAGAGGGTGTAAGTAGTGAGGTTCTGCTGAGAGAGTTCTAGGTGAGGAGAGGCATTCGAGGAAGAAAAGGACTAGAGAAGTCTGCATGAGTGACTTATTTAAACTCTACACTCTTGTGTGAGTGACTTTCTTAACTCCTGCATGAGTGATTTTCTTAAACATTCTTGTGAGGGTGATTTGTATGCTAATGTTTTGTAAACATTTTCTTAGTAGATTCTCTCTGAATCTGTATCTCTCTGTGTTATTGTTGTTATGGTTTTAAAAAAATGATTGCTTTCTATATGCTGATTGTGATGAATGTGTGCAAACCAATTAGCTTATTTCTATCGCGTAAGCAATACTTATGTGGTGTGCACATATTGTGGATGACGTCATGTGGACGATCGATGAAACAAGAAGAAAATGAATAAGGAAACTTCCCAAATGCTGTGGATGGAGTGAACATCACAGTAGCTCAATCGCAAGATACTAGCGAGAGTGAATCATAGTAGGCTTGGCGCGAGGAAGGATTCATGTTTTTGCTAGAAAGGAATAAGAAGTTAATGTGAAATTTATATGATTTATGAAATGTAGCGTTGAAAAACGCGTTTGAGAAATGAAAATGTTTTGTGCTTGATTTGTATTCCAAAAAATCTATGTATTTGACTTACGTATTTAAGTTTTCCTTCCCTAGGTGAGTAGGCGTTGAGGCAGGGTAAGAAAAGATAAGATGGGTTGTGAAGTGAGAAAGTTGATCAAGTTATCCATTTTTGGATTGTGTAAAGTTATTACATCCTAAGAGGACATGTCCACTCCAAAGTTATTACATCCTAAGAGGACATGTACAACATCCCAGTTTTGTGTGTGTGATGAGTCTTGTCTTTGAGATGAGTTGCTAGGCAATTACAGAGAATGATAAGAATTAAAGTGGTTCTAATACTCCTAACACCTTGATGCGAAGAGGACCATCCCAGCGAAGGAAGGGAGGCCTGGAGCTTAGAACTTAGGTTTTATTTATGTGCCTTGAGTTGAAAAGATCTTCCAAGTTCAAAGTTGGAACTCTGCGATGGAGACCTGGTTGAGAAGTTCTGCTTACTAGGAGTTCAACTCATTTCTTGGGAAGAGTTACACGTTGGGTGTTTATCTAGTCACCCTTATATAAAAATATTTTTAAAGTAAATTTTTATTTAAGTTTCATTCAATTTATTTTAATAAATTTGGGATGACCTGCTTCGAGCCTAATAGCTAGCCACATGACACCATTTGATTGGATGAGCTCCATGTAACATCATTTTATTCAATTCTCATGTCTTTAATATTAATTTGAGAACACATGTGTAAATTTGTAATAAGTTTTAAATTTATTAATTATTAATTTAAATAAACAACGTGACATCTTATGGTCTGTCAAAATTTCATAGTTTAACAACTGCATCTCACCAAACCCAAAAATGATATTTATAGGAGTTTTGGAAGTAGAATGCATGTGGACCATTTGGGCACTAAGTATTGGTAGATGGATGCCAAATAATCAACACACATGTGGTAATGGAAAAATGTCACACGGCTTGGACACTAACCATACCATATATATCTAATGGGCATCTATTTATTCTTATAATATTTATAATATAACCATTATTGTTTTATTGTTTTATTTTATTTACTCAAATTTCGATAATTAATTGATTAAAAAAAATACCATTATTCTATCCAAACTTTGTAATATTGTTTTTTATTATCCATAAGAATTTCTCTTGACTAAATATATTTCAAAGGAAAATTGCAAATGAATAGAAAAAATAAAAAATAAAAGGGTATTAGCAAATTTGACGATGGTTGTCTAAAATTGCAAATTTAGGAAAATATATAAATCTGATTTCCATTTTTTTTTTCTTTTACAATTTTACGTTCACTTGTGTACAAGTAAGTATAGCTGATAAACTTTATATTTTGGTATATTAGTCATATGATGTACTCTACTAGATATAGTATATATTATATATTCTTCTGATATACAATGAGGGGTAATTTGGAATAATGAAAAACAAAAATGTGCTTTGTTTTTTTTTTTTTTTCATTTTTTTGATATATTTCCACAATTTTAAAAGCCATCGTTAAATTTATAAATTTGTGAATAATATTTCTTGCTATTCTCGCATTTCAAAACATAGAAATATGTTAGAATATTAATTAGGGTCGAAAATAAGAACCTAAGAAAATAAAGTATTGACTTGAAATTGGGTGGCAATCATCCGTTTTTTATTTTTTTGTTTTTTTTTATTTTTTTGTTCTGGGTCACTGTTACACACTTAATTTAAATCTGTCTAACTTTCTCAAAAAAAGGAAAAACTAATTAACAATTTAATTTTCTATCAAAAAGTAGTTTCGAAATGTACCATTGACCGAGTTGGTGAATACATATTATAATTTAATCCATTTATTTGCTCTGAAATGAGATAGTGAAGAAAGCAACCTAAGTTGAACAAACATCAGAGCATCTCACCAACCTCCAAAGACAACACTAACAAAAAGGAAAATGAAAAAAGAAAATCAAACACTTGAAATGCAAAATAAGGAAACTAAATACATTCATCCTC
>JBBPDI010099881.1:0-10826 GCA_037974545.1 Cucumis variabilis | reverse complement strand
CTCCCTAATGGAGTATCCTGCACAGTCACAGTCTTGTGATCTCGTAGGACACACACAATCAATCTAACGC
This sequence comes from Cucumis variabilis, assembly GCA_037974545.1. Taxonomy (NCBI): domain Eukaryota; kingdom Viridiplantae; phylum Streptophyta; class Magnoliopsida; order Cucurbitales; family Cucurbitaceae; genus Cucumis; species Cucumis variabilis. Next base: position 10,756 of record JBBPDI010099881.1, on the reverse strand, counting down.
CCCGAAGGACGCGTAATCAGTCTAGTGTTCTGCAGAAACACATATCAGTCAAATAACCCCGTAGGATACAAAAAAAGTGGTGATCCCGTAGGACACCTGCAAGGTATCTACACAATAGAATAACTAATAATTTTTTCCCTCAGTCCAATCTTTACATCTTAACAGTCAAATTACAATTTATTCTCACAACCTCATCGCACAGTCTCTACTTAACTCCTAGCGATCAACTTACTCTAGATCAGCCTACAACCAGTTAACAACATATCAAGTAACTATTATGTTCTCCACAGTCTACAAGGGTTCAACCACTCGTCTCCTTAGTTCCAAAGAAACACATCCTGAATAAAGTTTCATACATTCATACAAGACAAGAATCCATCTTTCAAACCTAGCCCCTATAAGCATCATCATCAAGTTTCATTCATTCATCAATCATATGTGTATAAATACATATTCAGTCAGATACAACAATGCACCCAAGTGCCTGTCCATATCCATCCATACATAGATATATATTTTCTCAATCGAACACAACATATATACGATAACAATAAGTATACAGTCAAAAGTATAAATCACAATCATCATCCTCTCTCTCAAATCAGATATAACAACACATTTCGCATTCAAGGCTACAAATGAGTCCAATAGGAAGCCCCTTACCTCAAAGTTACTCTAATTCCTCGAACAACTATATCCAAGAAACACCTAATCAAAAAAATAAAAGGATTCAATTATTTCCATGATACAATCTCCCCCTTAATTTCTTAAGGGTAATAACTTAGCTTACCAAGGTATTGGCGAATTGAACTAAAATAAATCACTAATTGCTTGTGAATTTAAAGGACCCACGTCGCTTCCAACACTTTCAAGAATCTAACATTCGAACCAATTAACAATCAAAATTCATTGAAAACTTGCAATACCAATCCATGAATCCTACAATTTTTCATTCTTACCCAAAATTCCTTCCACCCAAAACTTCACAGCAAGGCAGAAACGACGAACGAAGGAACTCGCGCACAAACGAAAGGAAACCCACGCGACTGTGAGGAGACGCACTCTACCTCACTCTCAGCCAACTAACTGCTGCGGCGGCTGGCTCAGATCGACACGGACGAGGTCGGTCGAAGGACAGACAAAGAGATCTGGGTGAAGATGGAGGTTGCGGCTTCGTCGACGAGTGAAGGCCGAACATCAACGACGTGCAGATGGGTCGAATGTTTTGGCTTCGATAGGGATAGCACGCAGCGGTCGGATGCGTTGCGTCGTGGCATGACCAGTCGGAATGGAGAACAAAAAAGATTGGAGGTGGCAGCACGACGAACGAAAGAGAAAGGAAGAAGATTGGAGATGGCGGCCGACGATAGGACAGAAGAAGAAGAGAAATTCGGAGGGGGGGTCGGTTGCGCGAGGAAGAAGAAGATAAAAGGGAATTTTCTTTTTTTTAAAACTAAATAATTAATATAATAATAATAATAATTAAAAAATTATATTAATAGTAATTATTATTTCTTATTTATATTAAACCCTTATTCTGCACTCTTTTCCAACCAATCCAATATATAATAACACCCCAAAAGAAATTAAAATTTATAAACCAAGACAATTTGATTTAGTAAAAAAAAAACAAAATACTACCTTGAAGTTCAGGGTGTTACAAGTATCTTATCTTGGTAACACTATGAATACGATCCACTTTGTATTTATACAAACACAATGATTCAACACATTTGTATAGGTGTAAATAACATGTGAGAAGGTATTCTATACAATGAGTTTGCAAAAAATTAGGCCATGAAATATTAACCAAGAAATAGGTTTTTATTTTATTAGGATAACCTAGGTAGCTTAGTTTTAATGTAGTGTATTACAAACTCATGTTTGCAAGAGATTGTCTTGGTTTGTATGGATAAGAGTGGCTAGATTTACTGACTCAATAAGGCTACAATCATTTTAGGGACTAGACTAAGTAAGAGGCTAGAAACATAATCATACAAGATGAAACACATTTCTTTTTGACTTTAGAGTAAGTAGCTGAAGTGTTCCTTTAAATGATGTCTTCAGAACTTGAACAAAGGTCCTACCCTCTCAATGACATGATGTGGGTTTCTCTGTTTATTGGTTGAACCATAAACATGTTGTTCATTAAAGGAGCACTGATATTTAAAGTCTAAGAAGTTAACCCAGGGATAAAACGATGATTTGACCTAGTTGGTGTTGCAGACATTATTCCGTCACACCCTGCCCCACAGACGCCCTTACTTGTCATGCAAGACGCGATGTGACTTGAGTATCTCTGACGCATTAAACGTCAAAGACACTCAGTCTTAAGGTCCTTAAGCTTTGCTTTATCGTCCAGTCTTATACGTCTTAAATCTTACAAATAATTCTTAGGCAATAAGAACAACTTAACACATAATGTAATAAAAAACAAACATTGTTAAACTTTAGCACGAGTTTTAAAATAAGCTTTACAACATAATACAATAACACAACTCTTAAAAACTTAAGAAGTAAAACATCTTGGCAGCTTTCCCGCCTAGCAAGCTCTTCATCTTTCCTTACATGGTCTTAACACCTGATTCCTGGAAAATAAAACTTTAAAACGTAAGTCAACAAATTTAGTGAGGTTTTAAGAAAAATCTTTTTTCAAAATACCTTTTGAAAACATCAACTTGCCAAACGTATCAAATCACATAAAATCATCTTTTCATATAAACATATTATTTCACATAAACACATCATTTGGCATAAGCATACATTACTTAACAATTGTTTCTTTTGCCAAGAATCCAAAATCATTCTCTATGCTAGCTGGTCTCATTACTTCGTGTTTACTCTACTACAACAACAACATCCGAGAATATACAGATTTATCCTTGTTGCTTAGGTCGAAGCGCAATGCAAATCTATTACACATTTCACCATGCACATCTTTTATACATGACTGCCTTTACTTCTTGCACTACAACCTTTACTTCTTGCACTACAAGAAATTTCTATTTTATGGGGCATGAAAAACGTCACTAAAATCCAAAATCACGTTAGTAAAAGTATTAGCGACACAAAGCTATTCATCGCTAGGACTGTCGCTAAATCCACGTAGCTAAAAATTTTAGCGACGCATGTCACATCCTAATCTGCAAGACAACCAAAACGTAGGAAGTAGTACAGATAGGACGCAATTTAGCTTAAACTTTGCAATTGATCTTATCGCTAAGCTTATTTTAAACTCCTTTTAAACTATCAAACTAAACTCAAAACGCAATGACAGTCAACCTTGAACGCCAAATGCGATAAACAACTTAACCAAAATGTACATTTTATTAATAACGACCGTTCTATAAGAATATACAATTACAACACTTTGACCAAACATAATTAACAACTCTTAAACGCCTAATGACTTTCTCAACTCGTCGCAAGCCCTTCAACTTTCTTTTCTACTTGGCCAAATGCTTGTTCTTGGAAGATGAGATTTTTAAAATATAAGTAAAAAACTTAGTGAGGTTTTATGAAATCCTTTTTGGAATGCCCTTTGATAATTCTTTTTCGCCAAATCATAAATTCCAACTTCATTTCGCAAAACATATCAAAATTTTTTTACAATAAAGTTAGATCAACTTGCAAATCACATCCATATTCATTTCGTATAAACACCCATTAGTCAATTATTCTTTTCATCAAGGATCCCGAATCATCGTTCTCTATGCTTGGTCTCATTATCTCGTGTTTAGACTACTGATTCAACAGCATCCGAGAACATACTTCCTTGTTGCTCAGGCCGCTAGGCTTTATATGTTCTTTTTAATGCATAAGCCAACTTCTTATCACCATGTAGCTTAGTACACCCCATAGTGGACTTGACTCTTATATGTACATAAAAGTTAGCATCATCTCAAGGAAATAACTAATGGTTTGAAAACCATGTTATAGTATTGAAATCATAATCATCAAATCAAGCTTTAACTTTATAAGTCATATATGCTTGAAAACATATAAACTTTTCATAGAAATCTCTTTTGAAACACTTCTAATTTGAATTCTTCTTTCAAATCAGTAACAAAAAATCATAATAATGATTCTAACCTAAATTCATTTGAGAGAAAACACTCACCACATTTTACGAAAGATCCTCTTCTTCCTTCTCTTTTTCTAGAGTGTTCTTGCAGAAAAAACAACAGTACTTAACACTTTGTTTTTCTTCTTCTCGTCAAAGCAAAACAGTAACATTTTAGTTTTTTTAATAAAATCTTTGTACTCACTTAATGATCAATTCCTCTATTTATAGAACCCTTAAACTAACTTAGTCATACTTTAACTCTTCTCTGTTCGTTAGCTCCGGCTTAAAAATTTACACATGTAAATTTAATATTTAACTCAGCCATGCTTAAATTCTTAATCTTACTCATTAACCCCTAATAAATTGGAGTTGACATTTATTTTGCTAGACCTTTCTTCTTGCTTAACTCCATTCTGCGAATAACTTCAACCACTCAACATAGCTTTCGAATAACTCCTTTTTCTCACGAAGACTCTTCTCTTGTAAGCGTTTAGACTTATAAGTCCTACCACAAATTCTTCTTTTCTCAAATTTTTTCGCGAATTAACTTCAATAAAAAAAATTATACTTAACCATAAAAGATTTTATTGTTTAATCCTTTCCGCAGATTAATTCAAACGCCAATCTCTTATTATGAAGTGTTACTTCAAAATGCCTCATCTTATCCAAAACACAAATTTTCAAAACACTTAACCAAATTTTTTCTTCTTCTTATACTCAAATTAGAAACAGGTCTCACAATGCACCAATTACGTGCCGCAAAAGATATACTTTTAGTGACATTTTCACGTTACTAAAATCTTACTTGTAACATATGTTATGTCACTATTTATTTTTTTAATGACGTATTATGTTTGCCACTAAAGGTGATGTTTTAGTGACAAATAATATTGTTGCTAAAGGTTAATTTGGAACCGTTACAAATATCTTTTGCTACGTATTGAAGTGTGCCACTAAAAATTTGTACATTTTTTAATAAAAAAAATCAATGCTTTTGCATCGTTATTGAAAACGCCAGTAAAATTATTTTATTATATAAAAAAGTAATATCTAATTTATTATATAAACCTATTATAAAATGTCAAATATAATAATCTTAAGAACTATCACTAGGCAACATGCAATAACACCTCATCACAAAAAATATATGTCAAGAAACTTTAATAATTACATAAATAGTTCAAGCAATGTCACATCAAATAAATGGATGTCCAAAGTTAGTTCCAAAGTTATAACCATGAAGTTACATCAAGAATTTCCATGTCTAGGAATTCCTACAAGTCTAACAAAAAGTTATAACAAAAAATTCCTACAAGTCTTGGAATCATGAAATGATCTTTCCTAACAAAATTAAACCAAAAACTCTTTTCATATTCATCCAAAGTCAACATCAAAATCTTGTATAGAAGACCATTTGTGCATCAAATCTGAAATGTGTAACATAACAAAATAAATAAGTAAAACATGTAAGCAAAAAACGAAACTTAGGCACTTTAAATATGACAAGTACTAAAATGGATGAAACTCAAACATTCTAAAACAATGAGGAAGGGGAGCTTGTCTACATCAAAAACAACAAACTCAATTTGATTCAACTAAAAAGATAAAACTTAGCACTTCAAAGCATAATGACACTATTCAAAAAGCATAATGACACTATTCAAATGGATGAAACTCAGACCAACAGAAAACGCAAAACATGACACAAGATTTAGCCAAATAATGCTTCACAAAGAAGGATTAAGTTATAGTAGCCAGCACAAGGCACTAAGGTGGTTGGTTGCCCGCACATGTTTAATTGATTGAAATCATATAAAGATAACAATCATTTACCAACAATACAAACTCAAGCTTTCGAAACCCTATCATAAATCCCCAATAAAACAAACTCGAAGTTGCGTAAACTAGTGTTTATGATTCTCAATCACAAATCTAAAACTAAACAACATAAGATACATAAACTAAGCTTCTCCAACACATTTCTAAAACAATCTGAATATAGGATCCAAGTTTTGAACTCTAAGCTTCTTAAATTTGATCTAAATATCCTCTTTTAAGTGTCTCAAAGATATATAAAATTGAATAAATCATCAAAGAATTGCACAGTTAAACTACTACCCCATTAACAACATGCCTTTACTTGAAATCAAAAACTATCTCAATGGTTCCTAGGTGGCGGACACTAAATAAAGCTAAACCAACTATATATTAAGAAGAACAAAATTAATGTATATCGTTGAATTATTCATAAGCTATTGCTTGTAAAGTTTGGAAACATGTTTCATAACTAATGATTTAAAACATGATGGTACTCACAATACATGAATAGCCTTGGACTCAGGAATTCCTTCTAATTATCATTGTTCTGAAAAATTCATATTTATTCCTTATTTAGTCCTTTGAACATGAAAATATCCAAAAGGTCCTTAAATTTTTTTTAAAAAATATCAAAACAGCCCAACATAGCTTGAAAACAGCCCATTGGAGCCCAATATCATGGCCTGGGGACCTTGCACACTACAAGGAAAGGGAGATCTCCCGATACACGAAATCGTCGGGAGATATATGAAAAGCCTCGAAAAAGGCTTACCCAACGCATAAATATACGTCGGAATACAAGTCAGGAAAAATGTGTTGGAAGAGAAACTTTTGATGCTGAATGTTGTGCATCAATATAGACATCTCCCGACGTTGTATGAACATTGAAGACACTGCCAATATAGTGTTGGGAGATGTCTAGAAACTCCCAACATTCAATGTTGTGCGTCAGAAGTTTATCTACTTTTTTTTAAATACCTTCCATTATTAAATGGAAGGTATATATATCCACCCTTAGACTTGTATACAAATAGTACAAAACATTTATTAAACTGCCTCCAATATCACATTTTAAAAATAAATAAATTAATTAAATGATAATAAGGAAATAAAAGAGCAAATACAACTAAAAGATCTTTCATTATTAAAATCAAGTTCACATCAATTGAGGACAAAAGAACTACCTTATAGGGATCTTGTAATTCCTTGATTTCATATGGACTTTCTCCCTCATCAACATCTATAATTCTTTAAACCTGAGATGAAAATATTGTTGGTTAAACTATAACACTTTTCATAAAATGCTTGTGCATCAACCCATATGCATTTAAACATCAAGCATTCAAACATTCAAACAATCTCAGTGTATCCAATATCTTGTAGCAAAATCAATCACATCAATATCAATGAGTAATTTCAAATCAAATCAAGTATCTATGACCTAGCTGCAATGGAACATGGACGTAGCCACACATGGGTACCGCTACACCTAATTATTTATGTTTTTGTATTGTTACTACATATAGAAGAAAGAAGATACAAAGATTAGAACCATAGAGGAACTTTAAGGAGTTAGTTTCAAAAATAAAAAAAAAAACTGAAACTTTGATGAAAAACATTGTGTAACCTAATTTGGAGGCCAAAACTGACGTTTTTTGGGATGAGGGAGGGATGAGCTGGCTTCAGCAAGTTGCTGAGGGTGTAGATCTAGAAAAGTTAAATTGAATAAAAAAAATCCCATTTCTGACAACTATGCTCAAAGTTATGGACTTCCAAAGTTTAAATATAGTCTTATGTAATTTTGAAGGAAATTTAATGTCAAGATACATTAATAAAATGCTAACTTTATGATAATAGATATAAAGATCATGAAAAAACGTATCAAATATAAAGTTCGAAAGATAAATGATATGCATAAACGAAAAAGAACTAAAAAGCTTATAACTTGGAGAAGTTTATTACTAAACAAAACTAATAACTTATCAAGTTGAACCACAAATATTGATACAACAACATCTCACAACAATAACAACATTCCACAACATTCATACATAAACTAACTCTAATTCAACCACTCCTACAAAATCAAATATAAATCCAATTCAACAACAAACTAACTATAAATTATAAAAGCAACACTTTTCAACCAAACTATAACTAAAATGTACACAACAATAACATTCATCCACATACAAATTATTTAGGGCAACGTCGTATACAATCCACAATATATACCCCCCCCCCATTCAATATAACCCTCCTCGAATTCAATATAATTCCTAAATTTAAATTGGAATTCAAATTGAAATTTTGAAATTCAAACTCAACTTCAATATTAAATCATAACAACACTTCAAATTCAAATTCAATACTAAAACCTACAACTAATTCAAAATCTAAATACTAAAACTAATTTGAAATCTAAAACCTAAAACTAATTTTAAATCTAAATACTAAAACTAATTAACTAAAATAAAACTATAACTAAACTAAACCACTTATCAGAATGAAGAGTGACGGTGGTAGATGACCACGAACGGTTAGACAAGGACGACAGTGAGCGGCGGCGTGGAGCTCTCTCCTTCTCGGTCTCTCTCTCAACTCTCTCGACCTTCTTCTTTTCAATTCTATGAGTTACAGAACTGAAGTGGATTTTAATAAGAGAATTCCTAATGCACATAAAAAACGTCAGGAGACACTCCTTATTCTCGAAGTCAGAATACTTATCTCGATCGACGTGTATTTTTATGCATTGGGAATGGGCCTTTGTTTTAACGTTACTTTTATCGATGTCTTTTTCTACATCGAGAGAGCTCCAACATCTTGTAGTGGCACGTGCTAACCTCACAATGGGATACGTGTGCCGCGTGCTAACTTCCTAGGGACTTGCTATGCACGTGTGCTTGTTTCCTACCCAATGCCCCTCGTCTGCCTAGCACGCGTGTTGGTGCTCTTTGTTTACCGTGCGCTGCTCTAACCTTTTACGACAATGTCATGCGCATAGCCTGAGCACGTTCCTTGTCGCTCGACTGTGCCATGACTTATCATGTGTGTGCAAATTAACCTAAAATAACCTCTATAAAGAAAAATCATGCCCATCTCACTCACACATGTATGACTCACGGTCACTATCCAGTTACTATTTAAACTTCCAGAAATATGACCCATTTTTGAAAAATCGTAACTTAAAATCCATAACTCTTTTGACTAAACTTCCTTCTATAAAGTTGTTCTAAAATGAGTTAAATTTCTTATCTCAAAATTGTAAAACCAAATTTGAAGTATTGTGTTATGTAGCCCACTTGGAATGCACCTTGCTCAGATTCACTCGAGAAATGACCTTCTCGCCTTCTCATGAACAAAACACAAACTTCCTTAAATTCAAATCACATAGCAACCCTCACTCACAAACTAGAATCAATTTATGAACTTTAAAGTCTAATTTTGGTGATTGTTCACGAGTAAGTTGAGACAAATTGATTGTTGAAGCTGGTTTATTCATAGATTCCCATGCATGTAATTAAGGTGACACTTAATCCTTGATTAGCTTCATCTTTTAACCTGGTAATTACACCTAATCACTTACTCCACGTCCTACTTGACCATAAAATGCATGTTGATATTGTTGTGACGTATAGACTGAATTTTGATCGAATGCCCACATCAAGCGCACATGTCCAACTCATATGGCTAACCTTTCAACCTTTCTTGTATGACACTTTTCCTCACCAAGCTAACCTCTCAACCTTTCTCGCGTGACACTCTTTCTTGCCAAGCTAACCTCTCAACCTTCCTCGCATGGCCCTTGGTCAACCAATGCCAATCCTAAATGCCTAGTCCCTTGCCTTGTCACTCAGATAACCTCTCTAGAGATTATCTTGCCACACATCTAGCAAGCTTCAACGCCTAATCATTTCAACACCACACCCTATCCTTGGAGGTTCTTCACGCCCACATGCCTTCTTCTTGCCTAGGCCATTTCCAATGTCAACACTTAGCCAAATAACCTCTAAAGACAAGTTCCTTGCTTAGTGACACTCCTTTGGAGGTTCTTTTCTCCTTGGTCGCCTACTTCATGTCCAAATGTCCATCCTTAGAAGTTCTCAAATTCTTCTTTTTCGCTCATGACACTCACTTAGAAGTTCTTTTGGCCTTCCTTGTCGTCCATGCTAACCTCTAAAGAAAAAATCACTTCTTTTGGACACTTTTAGCCAAATTTTCTAACTTTTTTCTTTTTTTAAAAAATTAAACCTAACTTCTTAATCTTCCAAGTACTTTTGTAACACCCCGAAATTTTAAGGTAAAATACATGTTTTATCTTATTTTTATTTATATCAAGTTATCGTTATTTAAAGATTTTAAGCTTGTGGGGTGTTTTGTAATTAGGAATTGTTGGGAAAGAATATGAATTATGGAATTTAAAATATATAAGAAATAATAATAATAATAATTATTATTATATTGTTTTTTTCAAAAAAAAAAAAGGAAATCATCTCTCCCTCTCTTCTTCCTCGCGTGCACCTCTTACATAGGAGAATGTAGTTCTTCCTCGCGTGCACCCCCAACTAAGATGAACTCAAATAGTTGAACTCATACATAGGAGAATGTTCTTCAAATGCTTCCGCTCTATGTTTTTTTCTTGTTTTCTTTAGTACATGAGACTGTTTAAAAATCCTTGTGATTGAACTGTTGTTTTGAAAATTGTACATTGAAGGATTTTGGCTTATTTGAAACAGGGCTCGAATTTGGTTTGTTTTCTTTGACAGTGTGATTTCAAATGAATTTAGAAATTTTGTGTAAATCAAGGTCTTTTGTTGAAATTAATGACTTCGACTTAGTTAGAAAAGTTGGGTCGTTACAGTTGGTATCAGA
>JBBPDI010099865.1:0-10829 GCA_037974545.1 Cucumis variabilis | reverse complement strand
ATATGGTTAAGTCTTTCGCAACTAATTCTCTTAAGTTTCAACAAGACCTTCACCAACTCAAACAAGAAACCAAATTGCTTCAACAAGAAACAAGGACCGTTCTCACAAATATTGACAACCAAATTACACAATTGGCTAGGAAATGAGCAAACTTGAAAAAAAAAAGTAAATTGCCTACCCAACCGAAGCATGCCAATATAACTGCAATAATTCTTAGAACTGGAAAAACTCTACCTTCTACAATTCAAGAGCTAATTATGAATGTTGACCCTCTTCTCAAAATCTCCAATTTAAGGTAAAAAATGACGAAAAGAATGAAACACACCCCTAAGTAACCACCAAAAAGTTAAGTGTAAGTCCCTTGTCTTTACTTCCTCATTATATTTCTAAGGCCCATTTTCCTTGTAGATTGACACTCAAGAAAAAGAAGACTAGCAAGGACGAAGAACTTTTGAAGGTATTAAAAAAGGTGCAAATTAACCTACTCTCCTAGTACAATCCACCAAATTCCAAGGTATCCTAAATTTCTCTAAGATTTTCTCACAAACTAGAGAAAACCAAAAGACAAGGAAAATGTGATGGTAGTGGGAATTTTTTTACCTTATTGAAGAAAAAAACATACTAGAAAGGAGATAGAATGATTTTGCATGCAATGCTAGACACAGGGGCTTCTATAGATATTATGTCATGTAATGTTTTTCATGACTTTAAACTAAATAATTTGCAAAAAAACGAATGTATGCTTACAATTGGTTGATAGATCATATATTTATCCTCTTGACATAGCAAAAGATGTTTTAGTAAAAGTAGGTGAGCTAATATTTTCAGCAAATCTTTATATCATAGAAATGAGTGGACAACCTACTAGATCATCACCCACTATCTGCTAGGTAGACCTTTTCTTAAAACCACTAAAGCTATAATTAATGTTGACCAAGGTTCGCTTGGTGTAGACTTTGATGGTGATGTCATCTCTTTCAATATCTTTGATGCCATAAACTTTTCGAAGGAACATCTATCTCTTTGCTCTATTGAAATGCATAATGATGATGATGAAATTGTTACACCTCTATTGACTTTGATTTCAATAATTTGAATGGTAATGAGACTACTTTTTCTCCACAGAGACAAGGGTTTGAGCTTAAGGTTCTCCCACCCCACTCGAAATACATGTTCTAAGGAGAGAAGAATACGCTCCTTGTGATAATATCAAGAGAGCTCACTCCAAATCAAGAAGAGAATTTGATTGAAATGTTAAAGAAGAACAAAAAGGCTAAATGGGCACTTTATGATATCAAGGGAGGTAGTCCCTTACTTCGTATGCACCATATTGTTTTAGAAGATGGACCAAAAGATGTCATCCAAGCACAAAGAAGGCTCAACCCACTTTGAAAGAAATAGTTATGAAAGAAGTGCTCAAGCTCAATGATAACCCAGTTCCCAACAGACATGGGTTAGCTCAATCCATGTTGTACCCAAAAAGATCGAAATGACCTTGATAGAGAATGACATGGGTGGAATGGTGCAAAACGGGTGGAGGATGTGTGAAACCCCAAAATTTCTTAAACATTTGGAATTTGGTAAGTTAGTCGAGAACAAGAGAAAATTAAATTCATAAGAAAAGAGAATAAAATACTTAGAATTTAGGTTTAGGTTTGAGAAAAAAGAGAAAAGTTGAAAATTTTGGCTAAGTATGGAAGCTTGGCATTTTGACTATGGATTAGGCTTTTAGAGCTTTTAGAGGAAAAGAAAGCCTCTAAAGTAGTTAGTATGGGCGTGTAGAATGTTTCTTAAGCGGCAAAGGAATAGAAGATAACCTCTTAAGAGGTTATTTAGGCATTTGGTTGACTTGGAGAGAAGAAGTAAGAGAATGTAAGAGCTTGCCATGGGCGGCAAGGAAAGGCTAAAAAACCCTCCAAAGGAGTGTCACTAGACAAGGAAACTTGTTTTTAAAGGTTATTTTCCAAAGTGTTTTGCGTTAGAGTGGTTATGTGTTGGGCTTAAAGTTAGGCAAGATAACCTCCTAGTGTTTGGCTTCTTAGGCAAGAAAGGAAGGTGGCACGCGAGGAAGGCTGTCCATGAAGGGTTAGTCACGTGAGGAAGGGTGCTAGTCAAGGAAGGGTGCACGCGAGGAAGCTAGGCGACCAAGGCAAAGTTGTAGTACCTAAAATTTTAGGTATTTATGGCAACTTAATTTTCAAATTTCTATTAAGTTTTAAAAAATTTGAGTGTTATTTTATTTTTAATTTTGTGTGGAAAAGAATGTAATTGATGAAAAAGAAAAGAAAGTGATATTTAATAAATAAAGTAATAATAACAATTTTTATTATAATGTAGTTATTATTATTATTACTTTATTTTTTTGAAACAAAAAAAAAGAAAGAAAAGAAATCGGTACCCTCATCTTCTCCTTCACGCTTCAACAGCTATCGTCCACATCTCCCTTCTCCTTTCTTTCCCCGATCAACTCCATAGTTATCCTCACCGACAACCAACATTGACTGATTATGCCCTCGTTGCTCTTTGTCTCTGTTTTTCGTCGAAGTTGTAACCCAGTCAAAATTTCTCGTCGACTAGATCTGAGCTGCGTTGAGTCCAATAGCCGTGCGTCGTGAATTCTTTCATCCTTGCGTCTTCGTCTGTCGTTGCCTTACACTAGTCGAGTCGCTTTCATCCGTTAAAGCCCAGTTGCAACCCTATGTCATTCAAGTTTGAGTCGAGCAAGCGTCCTACCTCCATCCACAAAGCATCACCGCATGACTCCTTATCTTCTAACCGTGGGTTGCAAGCCGTCGTCTACCTCCATTGTTGTTCAGATCTATTTTTGCACGTGTCGATTCTACCTTTTCAGAGTCACTTCTACCTTGTCGTGAACTATTGGGTTTATGTTTGGTAAGAATGAATTATGGGTTTTGTTGTTTTCATGGATATTGATGAATGGTACTGTTAGATTTAATCATTTGGAGAAATACTTTATTCTTGAAGGTACCAATTGAAGTCAGCGAGCGAATCCTTGAAATTTCTAAAAGTTTGGGTTGGAGTTCGATTCTCCATCTACGTGAGTAAGTTGTTAAATTTGCATTTAAGGTGAATTGGATGGATGAAGTTCTTTGGGAAATTGTTTGACTTCCTGTTTACTTATGTTTAGGTTGCTTTGTTGAATTTTAGCTCGATCAGGAAGCTTAGGTAATGTTAAGGTAAGGAGTTTCTACTACTGGACTCTATAATGAATTTGAAATGTATTGACTGTATGGATTCTGGTGCATCCTTCGGGAGCACTAGTGTAACACCCTAAAACTATTAAGTTAACTTTAATTTTTGTTATATTGAATTTTAGGTGTTATGTGTGAAATTGTTTGAATTGTGGAAGTTAAGTGTTTTGGAATGATATATGGTTACTTTTGAAATTTGAATTCTATTGTTAAAGTTTTGATTTTTTTTTATTTGATTGGTTGGTGAATTGAATTTGTAAAGTTGGAAGTATTATTAGTAATTATTGTTATGTGTTTATATAAAGTTATGGAGGAATAAGAATAATTATATCATGAGATAATATAATTATTAAGAGAAGTATATTATATTTTTGGAAAAAATGAGAAAATTTAAAGGTGATGGAATAGGTTGTTAATGAAGAGAGATAGGACATTAATTGGAATAGGAAGAGAAAAAGGAAAAGAGGAGTTATTTGGGAAATTAAATAATAATAATAATAATAGTAATAATAAAAATAATAATAACAATGTTATTATTATTTTTATTATTACTATTATTATATATATTTAATACCCACTCGGGGTGCCTGCAATTCATCTCTTTCCTCCTTTCACCATGCAAAACCTAACCGCACGTTGCCACCCTCCTCCGGTCATCTTCTCCATCTGTTTCTGTTCGTTCATTGCTTGCTTAAACTGAGACAAGGACTATCGTCTAGCCGAGAACGTCGTAGGTCATTTTTCATTTAGTTGCCAAAGTCGAATTGTCTGTCTGCTTCCCTGCGTGCTTTGTTCTTTGTTGCAGCCACGTCATTGAAGGGTGCCTTTACTACTGATTATCGTTCGTCGGCCACTCCGTCGAGCCTTAGACAAAGCCCCACCATCCATCGCACTTGAGCCCTCTCCAGCCGAACGCGTCTCTCTCCACTGAGCCGCATTCGAGTCGCATCGAAGCCACTCCTTAGTTAAGCTACGTGTCCCAACTGAGGATCCTCCATCGAGTAGTGTCTGAGCCAAAGCCTATTCTAGCCGAGTCATCTTCATGTTTAGCCTCTTGTAACCTTTTGAGCCATTTGGGTGAGTTTGTATGGGTTTGGTACACCTAATTAAAATAGTTTTTTTTTAATCTTTGATGAAATTGTATTTGGAATAAGTTGATTTATGGTTGCTGGAAGGTTCAAGTGTAATTGGAGGAATTGGGACTGTGAATTTTCTATTTAAGGTGGTGTTGGATTCAACCTTAATCTTGGAATAAGGTTGGATAGGCTTGGTTGCTTAGTTAAATAGTAGGGTGATAGCTGACAAAATTATTGATTTTAATTTTGTTCTTGTTTAGGACTGAGTCTTTAAAGGAGTTCACTGTCAACTAGTGAATTATTATCTTTAACAAATCTCCAGGTAAGATATTTTCCTATTAGACACTACTTTGAATGTATGTAGTGTATTACTGTATTTCTTAGTATTAAGGGAGATATATTATGATTGAAGGTATATCATGACTATTTGAGATGACCTTATAAATGGTTATTTCGGTAATCATATTATGATTGAACTACAGTATGAATGAGGCATGCTATGATTAAATGTGCTATGTCTGAGTTATGTCTGATTGAGTTAGGATATTGATGATATGATATATATATATATATATGTATGTATATATATATATATGTATATGTATGTATGTATGTATAGGCTATAGTGTTTTGTTCATTCTACCTGTTAGAGTCATCAATATGGGTGTTCCTCGGGATCACCACCTATGTATGCCTGTATAGCTAGTTTGATGTATGATGTGATGGAGTCACATACAGCTTGACTCTCATTTAGGGTGATTCCTTCGGGTTCATCGAGAGCCCATATGTGTCCCTATGGAACCACTAGATAGCGTGCGTTCGAGAGCACAATAGTAAGGGGTACTTTATTATAGGACTCTAACATGATGTTAATAGACACATAGCGAGACCAATAGTGGGTCCCTTACTGAGTATAAATTTATACTCATTCTTTTACATATTTTATTTTTTACAGGTAAGGGTAGAGGTAAAAGCAAGCTGGCGAATGACAAGAAATGATCGTGGTTCACCATAGGGAATAGTTCAGTTTTCTTTCGTACTTAGTAATAATTTATATTTAGAATTTTTTTTTAAACTCATGTTAATTTTAAGTATTTCCTTTATTTACATTTTGGGCCCCAAACCAGTATTTTAATTAGCTATTTTGATTATTTAATTAATTATTTCATTCTCTCTTTATATATATTTTACTATTATTTTAACTAAATATTTAAAATGTTTCATTAAAATTTTGTATTTTCTTGTTTTTAACAATAAAAAGTCTATATTTATTTAAACGGTAATGACTCCAGCTTAGTAGGAGAGTTGGGTGCTTTACAACTAGACTAACAGGTGCATCCTTCGGGAGCACTAGACTGATATGTGCATCCTTCGGGAGCATTAGATTGATTATGTGCATCCTACGGGATCACGAGATTGCTAAGATGCAGTGTACCTCTGAATAGAAAGTTAATAATTTTTACCCCTAGCGGGATCAATAGTGGGTCTCTTACTGGGTATATTTATACTCACCCTTTTATGTTTAACTTTTTCAGACAAAGGTAATACTAGAGGTAGACCGACGAGGGGCAAGGATTTATGATTTTCCATATGGGGACGCTCTTTCAAAATGCTTTCACTTATAGTTTTTAATGTTTTGCTTAAGTATTTGTGATTGAAATGAGTTTTATGTTTAGAACAACTGTTTATTTCTTAGTGATTTTATAAACGACACTTTCAAACCTTTATTTTATTTGAAATAAGGCCCGAATAAAGATTCTTTTATGTATATTTTATTTTTAATAGATTTTACGAACTTTTATGTTTAAACAAAATGTCTTTCTATTAAAGTAATGACCTCAGCTTAGTTTGAAAAGTTGGGTCGTTACAAAATCTATGTGAGATGACCAAGGAAGTTAGCTATGCAATCAAGACAAGTATGTGTCATGTTTTAAGCAAGTGGTTTAAAGTTAATCTAGATGTCCTAATCTCATTAATATGCATTTTTGCTGTCAAGGAGGACATGGAGAAGATGATGAGGTGTAAATAAGAGCTTAAGAGGTTAGTCTAATCAAGGATTAAGTGTCACCTTAATCTCATGCATGGACCTCTATAAGTAGGTAGCTTCAACAATAAAGTTCTCACAACTCACTCCTGAAAAATTACTCAAATTCATTTTAAAATTTTATAAATTGAGTCTAGTGTGTGAGAGAGGGTTGTTGTTCAATTTGGATTTAAGAAGGTTGGTGATTGGATCAAGATTAGGCAATGAGATCATTTTCTATAAGAATATGAGCAAGGTCCACTCCCAGAGGGCTACAAGACTTGTTACTTGGAAGTTATCTTCCAAAATTTGAGATAAGAAAGTTAAGATATTTTAGAGCAACTTTGTAGAAGAAACTTTTGTCAAAAAATTTATGAATTCTAAGTTATGATTATTCAAATTTGGGTCATGATTTTGAAATTAAAACAGTGTTCTGGGTAGTGGCTTAGAGGCTTGCATGTGTAGGTGAGATGGGCGTGTGTTTTGGGTTTAGATGTTATTTTGGTCAAGTTACACACATATGATAAGGCCATAGCATAACTGAGCAGCAAGGCATGAGCTCAGGCTTCGTGCATGACCTTGCTTTCGAGGTTATCGCGACATGCACGGTGTGGGAGAAGCACAACGCTCGTAAGGCACGTGATTGGCACATTGGGTAGGCGACAAGGATGCCTGCAGTAACCCCATTGCAAGGTTAGCACGCAGAAAGTGGCCCATCTCAATAAGGTTAGCACGTGGCAAGGCCTCAGGCCATGTGTGCACGACCAACCCCATCCACCATGTCATTGGGCTCCGATGGATTGTTTTCGAGCTTTTATGTTAGTTTTAGGAAATTTAAGAAAAGTTTTGAATATTTTTATGTTTAAGAGATTAATTAAGGATTAAATACGAATTTTTTAGATCAAGGAAGCTTGAGAGGAATTTCACGACCAAGGCTTTATTCAAGTGACAATGAGTAACACATTGATTTCCAAAGTATTTGTTAAACATGATTTCAATCTTTACCAGCAATAACTTGTGAAATGATTTACTAAGCATGATTTCAAGTTAATATTTCAAGTTATGTTTTATGATAAATATTTATGAACTAATGTTCAAATACTATGTTTGAATGATTTCATGATCAAGTTTAAGAGGATGTTTCCATGTTTTCAAATGTTTTCTCCATGCCCGAATATTCCATGAGACCTATTGTATACATCTAGTTAATTTCGAACTGATAGTAGGGTTGACGACCCTATAGTTTATGGGTCATCAGGAAAGGTATATTTTATGCCTTAAAAGAGGAGAGGTAAATACTACAAGTGGCTATGGACGACTATCTTTGAAAAGCTATGCAAACGTTTCAAGTTTCATGTTATGATTGTTTACTGATAAATGTATTTATGCTTCAATTTTATACAAAAAAAATTCAGAAGATCTGTTTAATAAAATCGTTGCTCACTAAAGTCTTTCGACTTACTTTTTCAAAATGTTTTTCCTCTTTCCATGTACAGATTGGATCTTCGTATTCTAAACTTACTACTGCCAGACCAACTTAGTTTTTGTTATGCAAGGACATTGTTTTGTATTTATAAATGTTCATGTCATGTGTCAATTGAAGTTGTTCCAAAGTCAAAGAGAATGACTTCAGTTAGCTTCAGCCACCTCTCGGGCCGAGTAAGCAGGTGTTGGGGCGTGATGTGATAGGATGTGTATCAATTATCACAAATTAAACAAGGTAACTAAAAAGACCATTTCCCCATCCCCTTTTTAGATCAAATTATTGAAAGATTAGTTGGAATTCAACCAAATCCCCATTGCCCAAGAAAATATAAAGAATACCACCTTCACTTGCAATTATGGTGCCCATGCCTTTAGACGTATGCCTTTTGGTTTATGTAATGCACCTAACACTTTTCAAAGGTGTATGATGAGCATATTTGAGGATTTTGTTAAAAACTACATTGAAGTTTTCATGGATGATTTTACTGTTTACAAAAATAACCTTGATGAATGCTTAGGTAGTTTAAAATTGGTAATGAAGAGATGCATTGAGACTAATCTTATTTTGAATTATGAGAAGTGTCATTTCATGGCGAAACACGACATTATACTATGACACTTAGTGTTATCTAAAGGAATTAAGTGTGTAAGTCTAACCCGAATAACTCAATAATCTGGACTACCCAACCCATATTATATGGATTGGGTTGGGTTGAAAATTTTTAATTTTTTTTGTTGGGTTGGATCTCGGATTGGGAGTTGAAAAATTTGGTTCAACCTGTTGGGAATGATCGTTATTATATTATTTTATAATTGATATTTCAATTGGAAATTAATAATTATTATTATTTGTTTTATTTTATAATTCTAATAATTATTCTTTATATATATTTAGTAAAGAAAAGTTGAACGGGGTTCAGTTATTCTTCTTGCCAAAAATCCTAATTCCTCTAAGCAACCCTTTTCCTTTTTTTATTCCATTCTTAACTCCAGCGAATGCATGCATGAGTTGAAAAAATTGTGTTAACCTTGGAGAGCAACCGACATAAGCGATTTAGCACTGAGGTTGCACCGAATTTTGCTTTTAGGGCAGTATTTCGATACGACACAACTATGATCAACCTTTGTTTTTTCCAACAATCTGAAAGGAAAATTTTAATCAATTTAATCTCCTTTTACAAGTGTTGATCAATTCCCCAAATCACTGCTTGGTGAACGAAACCTAAACCCCACTCGCATCAGAAGGTAACCTGCCCTTGCTCTCCGATTCACTCAATTTCCATCATCACGTTGATTTTCAATTTCACCCCTCGATCATTCTCATATTGATTGAATCGATGGAGCTTGTGTCAATCCTCACGATTCACCAAACAGAAATTTCCAACTTCCAATTACACACAACACATTCTACATGGAGGAAAATATTGTTTTGAAGTTAGTGATTGAGAAAACAGATTCTTCCCAATTAATGAAGATTTTCTACTTATTCAATGAATTATGTAAACCGTCCAATTGGGTTTGAATTGTTTTGATGAAGTCACGTCAATTTGTTTTGATTTTCTCTATTTTAACAAGAGAACTATAACAAAGGAGGATTATAATCCACCCATTAGAAAAAATACCAGAACTTTCCATTTTCCATTTTCCTATCAATCGAACTCTAGGTTACTTTTCAATATTATGTAGTCACTTGGATTCTTGCCAACTTCTTTATAGAAATGTGTAAGAATAGCAAGATTAAACATGTGAAAAGAATGTTAAAATGTTTAATTTCTCTGCCCATAACGTTTACAAGCTAGAAACAAATTGCTACAAACCTCATGAAATACCTAAAAAAATAACACTATGACATTCATCTAAGTTCATGGTGGCAAGATAGATGGAACTCTTTATTTTAAGAGATATGTTAATCATTTATTTTGATTGATATAAAATTTGGAGAGATAAATGATGGTCTTAACATGACATATTAAATTAAAACTATTTGTTTGATGGTTATATTATGTTTCTAGATTTGAAATTTTATGTTTTTTTTAAATCCAAATTGAAATGAAAAGTTAAGAAATGATTGAAAGTCGATAATGATAATTTCAAAGGAAAAATTTCCTAAATTTATATATGACATATATATATATTGTGGGTTAGATTCATAAATGAGATTCATTTCAAAATTCATTTGTGTGAAAATATTTTGATTGGTAACTTTGTACCTTTTTAGAACTTGTTGAGCTTTATCGAGGTGATTTTTATTATTGGTTTGGTTTTCCTATGGTTTAAGGCTCAACAATGTTTCTAGTTTTTATATATGACATGAGAATTTGAAATTTTTATTTCATGTCTATATTTGAGCATGATATGCAATATACGTTTGATAAGTATATATTGAATATTTCATTGGCAAGCATATTGGTTCATAGTTATTGTATTGCTATTAATACCATAATTGGAATGCTATTATGATGAATTTGAGTTAGTCAACAAAATGATATTGTCAAACTTTGGATATGTTATGCATCTAAATATTTGGAAGTGTGGGGGTGTCCCCAACAAAGATAGTATATCTTGTGTGTTCAAGAAATCTATGGTATGATTGATAATTTTTTTTACTATGTATGTATATTGATTATGCTCATAATAGTGTTGCACATAGATTTATATATTTAAATCAGTTTGTGAATATTAAGACCTATTGTGATTTATTCGAAGATGTTAGCTTAAATAGAAATTTATCTCATTTTTTAGAGAGTTATGCATGACTTACGTCATGAACTGTCGCATAATTTAGTTATTAATTTTCATGAAATTAAAATTACTATTGTTACTTGTAATCAAAGTTTGATTGTACAACATTATTTGCATATTACTAAAGTTTGCTAGTAGTATGAAATATTTGCAAACTCGTTATTTATAAAGTTCATAGGACATTATGGAAGTTTAAGATATTGTCTAAGCTATTGAATATGCGATATTTTAGAAGGCATGGGAAATTATACCCCAAGTTGTCCTTGGTTTAACCTTATTGATATAATTCTC
>JBBPDI010099844.1:0-10831 GCA_037974545.1 Cucumis variabilis | reverse complement strand
TTGATATGTGTTTCTGCAGAACACTAGACTGATTTATGCGTCCTTCGAGGCGACTGATTATGTGTATCCTACGGGATCACAGACTGAGACTGTGTAGACTACCCCATAAGGAAGTTAATAGTTTATTTTTCCCTAGCGAGACCAGTAGTGGATCTCTTAGTGAGTATGTTTATACTCACTGTTTTATGTTTAACTTTTTCACGCAAAGGTAACAAGGGAGGCAGACCAGTGAGAGGCAATAAGGAGGCGTGATTGTCATAGAGGATGTCGTCAATTGCTTCCACTTAATGTTTTGATTTCTTATTTCGTTTTAGTACTGAAGACCGTTTAGAAAATTTGTGGTTTAACTGAGTTCATGAACTGATGTTTTGCAAGCTTTACTTTGAAAGTTTGGTTATTTTAAACAGAGCCTGAACTTGAATTTTATTTTCTTTTAGAGTTTAATTTTTAATTTAATTTGGTGTTTTCGTGTAAACTAAGGTCATTGTTTTAAATTAATGACTTCAACTTAGTCAGAAAAGTTGGGTCGTTATAATTCATGATCAAGGGGAGACAAACTAGTTAGGTAGTTCATTTGAAACTTAGAAGGGAATGCATTTGAATTGTACACAAACATGGAGCCTGAAGTGATTAACAGTTGAGAACAACTTGAAAGAGAGTTCCTAAACCACTTCTATGGTGCTAGGTGCATCATAAGCATGATGATTCTTACAAACACATAACAACAAAAGGGAGAGCCAGTCATCGACTACATCAATCGATAAAGAGCTCTGATTCTCAATTGTAAAGATTGACTTACCGAACTATTTATTATAGAGATGTGCATCTAAGGTATGCACTGAGGACTTCTTTACATTCTGTAGGTAATAAAGTCTGCACGTTTGAAGAATTGGTAACTGACGCTTATGATATGAAGTTGAGCATCATTAGTAGAGGAACTAAGGATTCTTGTTCCTGAAGTAAAGATGGACACGAAAGAGATAAAAGGTGTTGAAAAGATAGTTGAAAGCGCAGTAAAGGATCTATGATCGTAAATACGATCTTGCTGAAGTTCTCCAAAAGAAATGAAGTGAGAAGTGAAAAAGAAAGATGATGGAGGTGAGAGATGTTGCCTAACTTTTATGGAAAGACAAGATAAAGTCTATCAATTTCTTGATTTTGACATAGCAGATATGCTAGAGCACTACTGGGCAAGAAGCTTATCCACTTACCGGAATGTAAACAACTTGAGAAGTAGAAAAATTAGATGATTCCAACTATTGCAAGTATCATTGCGTCGTCAGTCACCCAGTTGAAAAATTCTTTGTGTTGAAGGAGCTTATTTTAAGGTTGGCTCGAAAGAAAAGATGAAGCTAGATTTAGATGAAGTAGCTTAGACAAATTATGCGACTATGATAATGGTTACAAACATTTCTCTCTCAAGGTTGCTTTATAAGTAAAGATAAAGCTTGGTTCTGTTCGGGACCTTTGAGCCTATTGTTGTTTAGTTCCATCTAGAAGTCGCATTAAAAGATATGTAAGAAAAAGAAGGACCAATCGAAAAGAAGGCAATTGATCGGTTAAAAAAGAGTCCCACTCCTATTGGAATTATAGAAAAGGGAACAAGACTAAAAAAAAAAAAGAAGACTTGGAAGCCTGAGCTCGTGCAGGAGGAAAATGACAATTCTCTTTGACCTTGGCACCTGGTAACTTTGACATACTTCCTTTCAACAAACTTTTGATATGATCATTTGGCTGAAGTTCCAAAAGTTGTTCACTGTGATGCTGTCAATGTTGTGAAGGAAGAAAACATTACTTTAACCTCACTAGAAGAGGAGAGAATGCCAAAAGACCTGCCAATGTTCAATATGGATGATATGTTATCACTTCCTCAAGAAACTATAAACATCCTTGTTGCATTGTTAAATTCATGAGCATCAAGTTCGAGATCTCCGACCTCTACAATACATGAGAATGCTTTTTATTGTATGTACATCGGCTGCTCAAATGAGAATTTTTTGTTAGGATCCAAACTTCATAATAAACCCCTTTTATATGTTTCTGTATACGTTAGAAAAGGATTAGTTGATCAAATTCTCATTGATAATGGATTAGTTGTCAACATGATGCCAAAGTCGACTATGAAGCAATTAGGCATCTTGATGGACGAACTCTTAAATAACAAGTTAGTAATTTAAGGTTTTAACCAGAGTAACCAAAGAGCAATAGGCATGGTATGCTTAGAACTCACAATTGGTGACCTAAAAGCTAGTTCATTGTTTCATACAATAGATCAAGGACCACTTACAAGTTGTTACTAGGTCGTCCTTGAATTCATGGGAATAAAGTGTAGTAACTTCGACACAGCATCAGTGCTCTAAATTTTATCACGTCAGCGTAAAGAAGGTTGAAGATGATTCTAACCTTTTTTCAAAATCTCAATCTCACTGTCCAAATGTAAAGTTTTATTTAAAGAATGATAATATTTCAAAAGTTATGCCTACAAAAATTTCCTTGATAAAAAGAGAAGAATCCACATCTAAAGTCAGTTGCAAGCACAAGAAAAGAGCCACATGAAGAAACATGTACTTCTAACTCTAAAGATGGTGAGGCATCCATTGACACCACAAAAAGCACGATATTAAAAGATGAAAAGGATTCAAACTCTCCAGTCTTGCGTTATGTTTCTCATTCGAGGTTAAGAAAAGCGAGTCACCGTTTGTGGAGTGTCCAAAAAGATTGAAATCTTAAAAGAAAGCTTCATTGCACTGCCGACTAAGATAACAAAGCAGAAAATAAAGTTAGACTTGATAGAAGCAAACTTGTCCAAAATATGAATGAAAGATGGGTTCAACCACAAGGCTCACAAATTGATGGCAAACGTAGGTTTTGACTTGACAGCTCACACCAAATTCAAAAGCTAAATTTCTAAGCAGCCTGAACTTTCCTCAATCAAAAAGAAGCTTTTATAGGAAGGGCATGTATACCCATGTTGAGAAAAAAACTTAGATATAAGTAGTTAGAGCATGTGCGTGTAACTAGAAAAGGAAAGGAAAGAGTGGTTGACAACAATCATATAACTGCTGAAGAGGTCGATGATACAATAAAAAAAAGAAGTAGTAATTAGAGAACCTCAACATTCAACTGAATTAGACTGCCCGTTTTTCAAGCTTTAGTTTTCAAAAGACTAAGGAAAGCAGAGACAAAAAGGGAAAGTCACCACATGTGATCAGGCTTGACTGGCGTTTAACCTTTTAAAGGCTAACTATGCTTTCTATAAAAGAGAAAAACACACGTGATCAGGCTTTAGCAGGTACAAGACCATCAACCTTTGAAAGACTATGTGTGACTAAGAAGAAAACATTAGTTTCAGCAAAGCTTGGGTATGACACTGATTCCAGGACAACACTGCACCAACATGACATTGCACTAATTTTTATCGTTAGGGGTATCAGCTTGGGTATGAGGCTCACAGGACAACAGTGGTTCTAGCGTAGCTACAAAGAAGAAGGAACAAACATCTCTCCCATTAGTTTGGTGCTGCATCAAGAACGAAGGTGTCGAGAATTCCTCTGGTAAGGAGTTTCCTTGTGAGGCAAGGGAAATGGGAGAAATTCATAATACTATTCCTTCTCGAATGAAAATAAAAACCTTTGTTATCCTTGTTACAAGCCAAGGGTCATTGAAGGTGAAGAAACATAAGGTTATACTAACTAATTCTGAAAATGAAGACTCAGAGGAGGAAGAAGGTGAAACTTCATATCATCACATTATCATCATTAAAGAATCAAATATTGAAACTCTTAAGAGGATGCGAAAGATGCCTTTATAGAGTTCAAAGAATGGTGGCCAATCTACTGTAGATGAACTAAAAGAGGTGAATCTTAGTGCAATAGAAGAATTGCACCCAACTTTCATTAATGCATCTTTTTCCAGTAAAGAGGAGGTACATACATAAGTTTGCAAATTGAGTACAGGGACATCTTTGCTTGGCCATTGCTTGTTGATAACATGTATAAATACCCGTTATTATAGCCTCTTTTATTATAATAATAAGGGCAAAATGTAGAAGAAGAGGATTAAAATGCGTAACTTATCTTGTAAATTCATAAGTATTTAGAAATTCATCTTACATAAGTCTTATGCCTATTTTAAGCGATTTCCATTTCTTAACGCAAGATGATTAGAAATGAAGAAATTAATGAATCGTAGAGGACATCTTGCACAAAAGCTACGCGAAGGAAACTCGTTTGGCGACTAACACCTCTAGGCGAGGAACCACATCATCACATAAGAAAGATTCATTAGACGACAAGGATGGTAGTTGAATTTGATGTAACATGACAAGGCTGCTATCAACGTTGAAATGATCATAATAATAATAATTTATCATTGAAAGCTGTCTATAAAATGTCTCCTCCTTCACCAGAGAAGAGAAGGCTTGCATAGTCCAAGTGGGGGCCTGCATGGGCTAGAGAGAGGCTTGGATGAGCCAGAAGGAAGGGCTTGAAGGGGCCAATGTCTCCTCCTTCATTTTTTCGTTCCCCCTAACTTGTATTATCATCCATCTTCTTCGTCTTTTATTTTTGTATTTCTTTGTAATATATGTTGTTCATATTGTACAATGCCTGAATGCCTACATTTTTTACTGTATATTACATGTTTATACATTTTCAATCTCTCATTTCTTGGCTTTTCACTTGTCCATGTGTTGTTAGTAGTTAGGTTTGTGATAAGTTCTTGATAAGAAGTTTAACTTATAATTCTTATTGAGTTAGTTGAGCTAATCTGATTGCTTGGCCAATGTAAGTTGCCAACTATCCGAGAAGGTAGGTAGAGAGGACAAAACTAACACGCGTAAGGGGGAGTCCTCTCCCTTTACAAGCTAACTTCCATCATTTTTATCTTGAGAGGTGAACAAGTGCGAACGCTAGACACTAACAGGTTGTTGTTTTTAATTGCAAAGCTCTATATGTTTTAGTAGTGAAATCTTCTAATATATTTCTCCTAATCACACTTAATCATATGGATTCTGAGAGGTGACCATGTATGTCGTTTAATGACTCTAAGAGGAGCACGTCGTAATTATAAGTTGGTCAAGCGAGTTATATTGCATAGAGGTTGTCGCATTACTTAGTCGCATTACAATGCATAGACATTCCTACACTATCACTCAAATACAAGTTAGTTCACATTTCCACCTCATCATCTATATCCCACCTTAAAGAATCTCTAAGCGTAGACATTAGTGGTAGTTTGTTCTTACATTTATTTTACATAATTTGTTATTCTTTAATTATTTTATACTACCTAGATGATAAATATCTTAAATCAATTTCCTGTGTTCGATCTTGGATCATCTAGGTAAACCTACTGTTTCGATTGTACTTGGACAAACAATAAAAAACTTGTACTCAATGAGGACTTAGCTGTCACGTGATATGGAGACATAGTGAGAAACTTGCATGCAGTGAACATGCTTAGTGATATATTGCCTAGACTGAATATAATTTTCATTCATCATTTACAAACATCAAGTCCCAATTGTTGAAGAGAAACAATGCTTCAATAACCACCACCACTTGTTACGCAATTTGCATTACAAAATTAATTCGTAATGAGTCATGTTAGGCTCTAAGTATGTGACTTAAGTAAAAAACTAGGCTAGGGTCATGTGATAAAAGGAACACAATCCTACCTACCTATTTCTAACTTTACAAATTAGCCTTGAGTACAAGTTTTTCTCTCTATTGTCCATGTGTAAGCAAAGAGAGAGGTTTTCTCGGAAGGCCATAGTCAAACATAAGGAATTAGTGATCCTAAGTGATTAATTGTGTGTTCTAGTCTTTTGTGGTATCTATACATTATAATTATATGAACAGTATACTTTATCCTGTGTATTTACACTACTGTGCGATGGAGTTAGCAAGATGGAGATGGCGATGAGATGTGATGAATTGGGAGCTAAGATTTTAGGCGATGGTCATGCATAAATATTTAACTAATTAAATATAATGTGAGGATAATTAATATATTAAGGCGATACAAAGTATTTATTAACTTTAAAATTAAGGCGAGCAACCTTTCGAGACTTTTGTCATACTTGCTTGCCTTTCGGGACCCAAATGCTTAAAGTTAAGAGATGGTTTGTGTCTAATCTTGTGGACAAAATTAAAAGCAACTCATTCTAAATTAAGGTGAGTGACCTCTTGATGCCTTCGCCGCACACACTGGCATTTCTGATATGTATGCCAAGGATAAGTTTAAAGACAAGATTGCATCACGACAATCTTTTTGCCATCTGTTTAGCTAAATTCGGGTCATCACTTTGTCTTTTCTCTTGAATAAGACAAGGCATTAATGACTACATTTAACTAAAGAAGACAAATGACGCAAACATCCAAATTCTCTAATATTAATTACACCTTACAGAATTCATAGAATTAATTAAATGTAATTAAGATGACCAAATAAGGAAATGAGAAAATGAAAGTAGAAATGTATCATCATCATATTTAATACATTAAGCCTTTTGGCTATAGAGTAGTCATTACAATGTAATAAAAAGAAAGCACAAACATATAATACATAGAACAGAGGCATGTTGTGGAGTATGATTTTTCATACTTGTGAGCTTTGGTTTTTACCATTTATACTGAGGGAAAGTGATATTGGGACCTCTCTCTCTCTATTCTAAGCTCTCACCTAAAACGAACTAAAGGATGGAGGTTTGCAGCTTGCTCTCTAGTGATGAAAATTTTGCACACTTGTCTTTGAAGATGAAATTGCTATTTATAGGTGGGATGTGATGGGACGTGACATAGTTATGGCTTCATTTAATTCTCTAATAAAGCTGTTATATGCACGAGGCATCCTTTTCATCCTTTTTCACATTTGTACCCACTATTTTTGTCAGCTAGTGCTTCAGAATGGCTATCTTCATTCTACTGATTGTCTTGTTGGTCGCGTTGTCTCCTCGCTTAACGTTTTGTTGTCGAGTTACTCTTCTATTTTTTGGCTGAGAAGCCTGCAAAAAGACATGCAAAATGCGATAAATATGGATAAAGCTCTTGTGTAATCTTAATGCGTAACTTAATCAATTTTTCTATTTTTCTACGTGTTTTCTTCCTATTTTATGCGTTAAGTCTTCATTTTCTACCTAAAAAGCTATAATAACTTAGTAGTCTATCATCTTGTAACCAAACAAAGGTATCTCCGATTAAGCAAGCAGAGTGAAGTATTCACCAAGACTTATTCCCCAAATTGAGGTTGAAGTTAACAAGTTGATTGAAGCATGATTCATTCGCAAGGTAAAATGTCCAATGTGTTTCGTGAATATTGTCTCTATTAGCAAGAAGAAAGAACAACTTCGAGTTTGCAAAGACAACTATCATTTCATGACATGAATAATGCATACCCCAAAAGATGACTTCTCTTTACCCATCACAGAAATCATGGTTTATGCAATCATTGGGAACGAGGCATGATCATTTATGGATGGGTTGTTTGAATATAACCAAATATGAATGATCCTTTCAAATGAAGAAATGACAACCTTCAGGACTCTAAAGAGAATATACTATTACAAGATAATGCCCGTCGAATTGAAGAATGTTGTTGCTACTTATCAACGTGCCATGCAAAAGTGTCTAATGATATGTTGCATAAGTATGTTGAATGTTATGTGGATGACCTTGTGGTGAAGCCAAGAGACAACAAAACCATTTAAAGAATCTAAAAGTTGTGTTCGATCGTCTACAAAAATATCAACTAAGGATGAACCCTCTTAAATGTGCGTTTAGTGTGACCTTAAGAAAGTTTCTTGGCTTCATTATAAGGCACCGAGGGATTGAGATGGGCCAATCTAAGATTGATGCCAACGCCAGAGTTTTCATTGACCTAAGAAGTCTCCAGGACGACTGGCTTACATCAAAAGGTTCGTCTTTAACTTGGTTGGTTGATGTCAACCTTTACAAAAGTTAATGAGAAAAAGAGAAAGTTTCATGTGAAATGAGGATTGTCAGAATGCCTTTGATAGCATAGAGAAATACTTGGTTAGTCCCTAAATACTAGGAGCTCTAGTACTTGGCAAGTCGTTGAAACTATACATCGTTGGACAAAAAAGGGCACGAGGGGCATTGTTGGTGCAAGAGAAGGAGAAAAGAAAGAAGCGTGCTCTCTACTATCTAAGAAAAATCTTAGTTAGGGCCGAAGTCAACTATTTTTCCATTGAGAAAATGTGTCTTACACTTTTCTTTGCCATCGATAAGTTTAGGCATTATATACAGGCCTTGACGATGCATTTAGTAGCGTAAGTGGACCTTATAAAATAAGTTATGTCTAGGCCAATCATCTCTAGATGTGTAGCCAAATGAGTCATCCTACTCTAGCTATATGGCATTGTTTCTGTGCTAAAAAAGGCAATAAAAGGACATGCATTGATAGACTTTTTAGTAGACCACCCAATTCCATCTGATTGGAAGTTATGTGAAGACTTGCCAGATGATCAAGTTTTCTTCACAGAAGTCATGGAGCCTTAGACCATATACTTTGATGGTGTAACATGAAGAACTTGTAAGACACAAGCATCATCTGAAGGGATAAAAGCATTGGCTCCATGACTTCTGTGAAGAGGTTGTGATACAAACATTCTGTTTTATTTTGGATTAAAGAATAGACCACCCCTCGTTTCTTTAGGGTAATCAACAAATCATATATGAATTGTAGTCTCTACTACATACCTCAAAACGAGTTAGGCAATTTGAGCATAGCTCATCATTAAACCATGTCTAAAAGGGTTCTATTTCTCCTTTTGATACACCATTTTGTTGAGGTGTGTCATGTGTTGAGAGTTGGGATTAGATTTCATCTTCTATCATATAGTCCTAGAATCTCAAGTCCATGCACTCTCTACATCGATCATATTGAAGTATTTTAATCTTTTTACTTAATAGATTTTCAACTTTAGCCTTATACTCCTTGAACTTTTCAAGAGCTTTAGACTTATGTTCCATTAAGTATAAATAACGATACCTTGAATAATCATCTAGAAAAAAGATGAAGTATTCAAAACGTCCTCTAACTTTTACATTCATCAGACCACAAAGGTCTGAATGTATAAGTTCTAAGGGCTCTTTGGCTCTATAACCTTTTCCAGTAAAAGGTCTTTTAGTTCTTTTATTTATTTATTTTTATTTTTATTCAGATTCATATGGAGGTGACGAATCATCTTCTAACTCATTTAGGAGTTCATTCTTTACCAATATCTCGATCTTATCGAGATTAATGTCACCTAATCTTAAATGCCAAAGAAAAGTATTGTTATTGGGAGAAATTATTTGGCTTTAATTTTAAGTATTAGTAGTTTTAAACATCTCATGGTTTAAAAACGCTTTTGCTACATTAGGTCTTAATACATACAAGTTTTTTTTAAGCTTGGCCGAACAAATATGTATACTATTCTTTAAAATGAACACTTCATTTAAAGAAAAAATTACTGAGTACAATTGTTCAATAAGCAAAAAAATTAAAATTAAGTTCCTCTTAATCTTAGAAACTATGTTCAAGTTTTCTAAAAAACAAGATTCTATTTCTAAAAGACAACTTAATATCTCCCTCTACACGAGCTGAAATGAAATCTCGCGTTCCAACCTTAAGAGTCATCTCATCCTCCTTGAGTTGCTTAAAGGAACTAGTTTTCTTTAAAGAAGAATAAACATGACTAGTGGCTCCTGGATCATATTTACCACAAGTATCTAGGCATTTTGGTCATTTTCAACTAAACATGTTTCTAAGACAAGTAAATCATATTAACCTTCTTTCTTTCCCTTTTTTTTAATTCTTCTTAAACATCTCTTGGAGGGCGTCCATGATCTAACGTGTAGTGACCATAGTCTCGTGTTTCTTGCTTAGTATGTGAAACATACTGGACAAGAGATAGACGCAGGCCTTGTCATTGGCCTTTGTCCAATGATTATATGCATCTCTGACATTCTGAGATGTATTTCGAGCAGGAAAAGGGAGGACATTCCTCCATTAAGATAAAGCGCAGATCATTATTAACCAAAAACTTATTCGGGTTTGACTTCCACATCGCATAATTTTTACTAGTTAATTTTTCGTTTTTAAGCAGTTGAAAATTTAAAGACATGCTGAAACAATCAATTGGTTGTATTAGTTATCTTTATCTTAACCCATTAAAATAATCCAATTAATTTAGCAAAAACAAACAATCAAAGAACTCTAATCAAACAAATAATTTAGTTTTTGCAACGATACTCTAGACGTTTAGAGCAACAGCCACAGAAGGGTGATCAGCTACTCCTCTCCTGAATTGAGACAATCTCAGCTGATAACTAATACCAGAATAACTCATATTCCTATAGTTCTTAGCTATCGTTGTTCGGTCAAGGATTGATTAATTAACTTAATTCATCCTGTAAGTGTGACCCTACCATTTTTAGAACCCAGAGGTACGCTTTAACAGGCTACAGAAAGGAAAGACAACTGTTGTATATTAACCTAAGAAACCCTATCCATTTCTGGAGTTTGCGTTATTCTGACTTCTACAATAAGGCCCTCGAAGGGATGGTCGTGCTAAAATGACACGCAGGCAGATCATAGAAATCTCACGGTGTAACCCAATGGAGGAGACTGTAGGATACGTTAACACATGTCCTTCTCCCATTTACTATGAACATTTCTCCTATTCACCTTGTTATTGACCCATACAAACACTCTTCGAAGGAAGGTCGCTCCCAGGGCGACACAAAGCGGAGTATGAATCTCACGTGTGAACTCTTAGGAACGTGAGAGCTAAAAATTGATATATCATATATACCATTTTTCTCCC
>JBBPDI010099822.1:0-10834 GCA_037974545.1 Cucumis variabilis | reverse complement strand
TCTTAATCTAAAGAATAATTAAATGGTTAGTATTCTTTTCTTCTTTTCTTCAATCACCATTACTAATTATTTTATGTATTTGGTTGTATATATATAGCTATTTTCGAAATTGTTGTTGTCACAATTAGGTTTATAAATTTGTATAGATTAAGAAGAAATGTGTTTGAATTGAGTGAGTTTGTGATAAAAGAAGTGAGTTTCAATAAGTTGGAAACGTTTGTTGGCTAAGAAGGTTTAGGCTGGATGAGTTTGTTGGATTAAAGTGTGTTTGATTGAGTATCAATGTTCTTGAATTGTGTATGTGTTTTAGATGTTTCACTTTGTTATACTCTTATGGTGATATGTACAGCTAGCATGCTAATGCCGATGATGTACAAAGTAGTAGCTTAGAAGTGTAAAGAAGAAGGAGAAGAAGAAGGAAAAGAAAAAAAGGAATACTTGATCACTCATGATAAAAAAGAAGTTGTTGTCGATGATGAAAACGTCGATGATTTCGAAGTATCATCATTGAGGATCAAAACACCAAGGATTATTAATGAAGAAGACGCTCGGTGATCAACTATGAAGAAATCATCAAAGAACATAGGAAGAAGAAAAACATTGAACTTGACGAACGAGTAATCAGCACGTGAAGATTTAAATATTTTCAAGGATATTTTTGGAAATTCGAAAAGTAAAAAAGATATGTGCCCTAAGGTTCATTCTTTTCCATAGACTGTAAATACTTTTAGTTTTTTTTCTAATGATGTAAATTCTCCTTTATTTTATTGTTTTTTTAAAAGAAGGAAAAATGTCCAACCACTACAAGAGATTAAGATTTTCCCGACGTGCTACATCGTCGGGAAAGATAGAGAAGACATCAGGAATGGGTCTTCTGACGTATTGCGCAATGTCGGAAGGTACATCAGTACAACTGTGTCGGGAGAACCATCTCCGATGCACCATAAAAGTGCGTCGACAGTTCATATCTCCTGACGTAGTTTTCCGCAACGTCCTTTATGCATTGGCTTACCCCTTGGGATCCACCAACGTTTTCCACGCGTCGGAAGATAGTGCGTCGCTAAAAGGTCTCCCGATATCGTGTACATGCATCAGAAATAGTCCTTTGTACCGACGCATGTGCTGCGTTGAGAATATCATCTAATTTTTTAAAAATATTATTATTATTATTATTATTATTATTATATTTTTTTAGTTTTTTTTTTGTTTTCACTATTCAATTTTGATTTAATTTAAATTAAAACTGAACAACCAAAACAATCAATAAAATATCAAAATTAAAATTGTATTATAATTACATAAATATCAGAAGAACATAGTCTTAAATTTGAAGAAGAAAATCAAAGCAAGAAAGCCGCGGACGCCTCACGATCCTCCATGTGTCTGACTCAATTCTTCAATCTTCTTCATCATTTCTTCCATTTTTCTAAACTATATCTCGGAGAACCTTCTTTGCTCTTCAATCATGCGTCTAGTTTCTTATATCTCAAGTCGTTGTTGCTCAATGAGGATTGCATTAGCTTCTTCGACTGCTGTAGAATGTGAAGAACAGGTCGAAGAATTGCTACCTAGGCTTTTGTGGGACTTGGGCCTGGGTCCCCAACCAAGACCTTTTGAGTAGCTTGGATGCTTACTCAAAACAATTTCGCAAATATCATCATCAGAGAATGACTAAGAACCCTTTGGAGTAGGCTGGGATTGAAGTGTCAGCATTTGACTCTACAACAAATAAAATTTTATGTAAGTTATGAATTAGAAAAAGGTTAAGTACATAATTTAGACAAAATCAAGTTCAAACTAACATGCGCATCCACAACTGCAGGCGAAATGAATTCTCCACTCCGAGCGTGGGTTTCTTTTAATAATTTAAGTCGGTGACTGGTAGACCTTGTTCTTCAGCAAGGTCATGCTGTCATTGTAGAAACGACTTCGACCCACTACTGACTGTAAGGCTGCTTCTGACTAGCAGCCTTGTTCGTCCGTGATTGCTCCTACATGAAATATTTGTTAAGAGTACACACACTCATTAAGAAAATTAAGTAAAATAACACATATCATTGGAATTCGTAAATCTCACTTGAAATGCATGGCTTATGTAGTGATCGGAGAGGAACTGTCAATCTTCAATACGTCCCACCAATATGTTAGGTGGGTTGGCACATGCCTGTTCTGGATCGCTGTACCGTTTGAAATGTCTGTGACAGTCGTCCCTAAACTCTTTAAAAGATGTGAGCATCTAATGCTCAACAAATCTAGTAAGTGCTTAATCGTTGAAATCAAGAACGAAAAAGTGCTACAAACGAAAAAAATTCACATGTTAGTTTCGTTTATATAATAATGTGTATGTCTCTACAGAAAAACTAATTCACTTTTGAATTTACTTGCAGATCGCCCTTGACGACCTCAATGTATTCTCTCTCAATATCAGCCCACTTAAGGCAGCAGACTGGAAATGTATTTCTTACATACACGTCAATGGTGTTGTTGAACCAAACAGCGTGTAGAGATATTGGCTTCTTTGCTCTTAGAGCAATAGTAGTTGGAATTCTACCATTTTTCTAAATGTACCTCTCTAACTCCAAGTTTTGAAACTATTGACGCCTCATGGGAGTCGAAGTAGGTTGAGACACGTCTGCTGTAGAAATGAAGTTATGTTAGAAACAAATCGTGACTAAAAAAACTTGTTCGTAAGTAACACTCACCTGATGTGTCACACACTGAGGACGTCGTTGGTCCCACGTTCAAATTGTCGCTAAACTGGAGAAATAGAGCATCAGTGTCCTCAAAATTACTAAGTAGGAATGGAGAAGACATAGTACCTATACACATATACCTCAAAATTAATTAAACAAATATGAGTACATGAAATTGAATGCATAAAATAATGAAATATGTGGATACGTGGTTCAACATCATTCGTCATCACTAGATTCACTTTGATGGGACAATTGATCATCCTCATCGTCTATGAAGTTATAAGCAACGTTTGAATGAATCGATCTTTCAACAACTACATGATCAACGTCGGGTTTGCACAAAGTGTCATCCTCAACTATCTCTCCGACGTGATGTCTGTCGTCAATGATTTCCACTATATTGAGTTGTTCTTTGTCAACATCATAGACTTTCGGCACATTCCAAATTCATTTATTCTGAACCACTTGAACAACCCTTCAATTTGTACCATTTTTTGGGTCCTCTATATAAAATACTTGGTGTCCCTGCGTTGCAAGGATGACTGGTTCGTCGGCGAACCAAAAATGGGACGTGTTGATTGATTTGTAACCTAACTCCGCATGTGTCCTATGACTTTTGCTATTGTTTGTATCATACCGCCTACACTTAAATAGCCAGACACGTTGTCCTATGGGATAATGAACGTCTAACACTTCATCGATTACACTGTAGAAATTATTATTCTTGCCATCGACTACCATTACTCTACTGTTTGAGTAGTGCGTCTGAAATCTCGCTTTACCGTGTGAAATCTCACTCCATCAACAATGCATCCACTATAAGACCGAATGTCAGGTGCTGGTCCCATCGCAAGCAAAAATAAATCAGCAGAAATGATTTTTCTCTCGGGCATTTCTATGACCTGAGTTTTGAACCATTCAGGAAATGCTCGTTGGTGTCTTCTGTTAAACTCTCGAGCATTTTGAACTTGTGAACGTATCAATCGCAAGTGTCTCCTAATAATGAAATGTTATATAATGAAGACGTAAAACATCAATTTTAAGATGAGGTAAGTCAAAGGGTTATAAATGCCGTAAAACATCAATTTTAAGATGAGATAAGCCAAAGGGTTATAGTTGCTTACTTGCGATACTCCAATATTTCACCTACATTGTTGAGAATGTACCAGTAAAGTAGACGTTTCTCTTCCTATGATAGAGGACGAACGCTTGACGCCTCTAATGGTCTTACTTTCTGAATGAAGACTTCAAAATCACCCATCACCTCATCATTCGGAATGCTATCATCATTCCATTCATCTCTACTGAATCGCGTCTCATTTCCACTTAGGTATCACAAAAAAAAGGTTCCTGATTCATTCATCAGATATGCTTCTGCAATAGACCTCTCAGGACGTGCTTTGTATGGTAGATGAACGACAAGATGTACCATTATGCTGAAGAAGGCAAGTGGAAATATTCTTTCTAATTTACAAAGTATGGCTATAATATCTGCCTGTAGTCTGTCCAAGTCACTTACTCATATAGTTCTAGCACACAAATCACGAAATAAGTTACACGGTTCAGTAATAGCAGTGTATACATTTTTTGGTAAGAAAAGCTCAAGCATCAATAGGTAGAAGTCGATGTAGCAAAACGTGACAATCGTGCATTTTGAGACCTAAAACTTTTTCTTCTTTTTCATGCACACATCGAGAAATATTAGAAATAAATCCATCGAAAAACTTCACTGATTTCAAGAACTTGCAAAATTCAACTTGCTTGCTGCTAGTTAACGTGTAACTCGCATGTGGCTTCACCAATCGGTTACCAACTTCTATGAGATGTAAATCCTTTCTAATTTTCAAATCTTGTAGGTTCAATCGTGCATCCATGGTGTCTTTGGTTTTTTCTTTAATATTCAACAACGTACTAATCAAGCTGTCACAAACGTTCTTTTCAATATGCATTATGTCTAGTTTGTGACGTAATAATAATCTCGACCAGTAAGGAAGTTTGAAGAAAATGCTTCACTTAGTCCAATTAATAGCTCTCTTTCTTTTCTTCTCCTTTAATGTAGGATGTTTACTAAGAACTGGAAATTCCAATTGATCTACTTGTTCTATTATTTCGTGACCATTCATTACCACTAAAGCAGCCCTACGTTCTACCTTGCCATCGTGCAGCCTACTTCTCTGCCAAACATGGTTCTTAGAAAGATAACGTCGATCTTCCATGAAAGATCTTTTTCTTCTTATCCCGAAGGATGATCATCTCCCATGCATATGGGACATGCCTGATACCCTTTTGTACTCCACCCTCATAAATCACCATAAGCTGGAAAGTCATTTATCGTCCACAACAAGGCTGCGCACAACTGAAAGAAATTACTAGTAAGGGAATCATACGTACGCACCCCAAAAGTCCATAATTGTTTAAGTTCCTCAATCAAGGGTTTAAGGTAAACATCAATTTCCCTACCAAGAGATTTTGGCCCGAGAATGAGCAAATTGTAAAAAATTAACACCACAGGTCACATACTATACGAGATACTCATATGATCGAACAGATTAAAACCATCTGCAGCTAACTCCAGACGAATGTTCTGTGCATCTGCAGAGAAATCAGAAAATTCAAAATCAAAATGTTTCCATCCATCCGCATCGGTTGGTTGTCTCAACACATCATCTGTTTGAACACGTTTGCCATGGTGCCATCTCATGTCAGAAGATCCATCTTGCGAAATAAATAAGCATTGCAATCTCGGTATCAAAGGAAAGTGACACAATACCTTGTGCATAATTTTTTCCTTTGTTATGATCAAGACTAACCTTATACCGAGACTCACTGTAAGTTAGACAAAACTGGCAAATCTTTAAATTCCTTCCAATACAGGATACAGTCGTATTTACAAGCATGAATAGTTTCATATCCCAACCCCAAGTCATGCAATTTTTGTTTAGCTTCGTAGAATGAACTAGGAATGTTGGTACCACACATTGAAAACGCACTCTTTATTAAGTTTAACATCATGTCAAATGACTTGTTACTCCAACCGTTTAAAACATTTATGTGCATCATCTTAACCAAAAACTTCAGGACAGAATATTCGAGACAACCGGAGTATGACTCACTACGAGCTTCATTTAATAATCATGAAATATGTTTAATGTTTCTTCTTCTATATCTACACCAATCGGAGCTTCTATTTCCTGTTCGTTTTCAATCAAAGCTTGTAAATCGTTAAACATATCAAACATTTCATCTTCTTCATCAAAAGGGTTACTACTAGTTCCTTCATCTAACCTTTCAATACCTTTATGTAAGTTCACTAGATCTCCATGATACAATCATTTTGTATAGGAGGGGGATATTTCGATGGTCAATAAATGTTGCTCCACACCCTCTAATGAGTACTAATTTGAGTTCATACATCTCTTACATGGACACCTTATTCGTCCATAAGCATCGATGTGGAACTTGGCAATCTCTAAAAATTGGAGCACACCCTCTCTATACTCAATGGATAAGTTATTCCTAAGTTTCATCCAATCCTTATCCATCGTTAAAGACCTAAAACATAAAATTTTTTAATTTAGTCCTATATTACTAATCCCTATCAAATCCTAAACTTAATTAGTCCATGAATAAGTTATGGCAAATCATCCCTCTCTTTTAGTTGAATCTAAGTTAAAACTACAAAAGGCTACCATAACTGCAGGATAGCCAGAACAAACTAACCAAACACTATATTTAATAGCAGGACCAAAACATAATTCATACATTTATATTTCATCAAGCATCCAATTCATTCATACATTTGTTTTATTTACATTAATCAAACACTCAATCCAGAACAAGCTTACAATTACATTAACAATTCATTCATACATTTGTTTTATTTACATTAATCAAACATCCAATCCAAAACAAACTTACAACTATAATAACAAATTATTCATACATTTGGTTTATTTACATTAATCAAATTTGGATTTCTAAAATAGAAATATGCAAGATTGATTCCTTAATCAAACACCCAATTCATAAATTTCGAACCAAAACATAATTCAAAATCCAATACCTAAAATAAAAACTAATTCTAATTAAGAATCCTAATTTGTAGTTTGTAATTTCTAATTCAAGGCGACAAATTTGTAATTTCTAATTCAAAATCCTAATTATTAATGTAATAAAACAAAAACCACATCAAAGTATATATACTGATATGCAATGACGATGGTGACGCAACTGGGACGACAACAGCAACGAATGGCCTCTTCTTCTCAATTTCCCTCTCAGTCTCCCTCTTCCTCTCTTGGTTTTCTTCTCCTTTCTGTTTTAATTCTATGAAGAATGGTGTTAAAAAAGATAAAGAACTCCTGACGCATAAAGAAAACGTCGAAAATAGGGTGCTATTTCGACGCTATTAATGACACATCGAAAATACTTAAACCTTATTCTCGATGTTGTTGACACCACGTTGGAGGAAGGCGTATCGTATAATTAATGATCTACCCTTCCTCCAATGCAACACTGTTGACGTCGAAAACAGGGTACCCTTTCCCGACGCACCTGGCACCATGTCGGCAGAAAGGCCAAACGGTACAATTAGTTGTCTACCCTCTTTTGATGCTATATTTCCAGCATCGAAAATATGTGCCCATTTCTCGATGCACCTGGCATCACGTCGGTAGAAGGCCAAATGGTACAATTAATTGTCTACCCTCTTCCGATGCTCATGTGGCTGCTTCGAGGGAAATACCTTCCCCCGACATGCACCTTGATGCGTCGGGAAACACCGAGTTCTACCCGATGTGTTGTTCTGCGTCGGAAAACTCTCAATTTTTTGTAGTGAACATACCATCCTCAACAGTCAACACAAGCAGAAGCAAACCAAGAATGCATAAAAAAAACACACAATAATCTCCTGAGAAGGGAAGAATCACCATATGCACGAGGCGATTGACCATATGCACGAGGCGATAAGCAACACCAATCACCAGACACGAGCACTATCCAAAAGAAACCACCCAAGTAGACACAACAAGGTCCTCAATCTCCAAAACCAAAGAGGGAAAAATCAGACAAGTCCACCACACCAAAAAGTGCATTAACAAATTCAGAACAATCAGATTAAAAAATAAGGGATGTTAATCACCATCAGAGGACCTGGACATAAAGTTGATTAGAAAGGTCCTTGATCGCGGTAAGAGCTTCCAAGTTTTGTGCACTGGTTATTTGGAGAAAAACAAGAATTATTTTACATTGCCACTTTAGCATGTTGGGGTTCACAGACTTACTTAGGTTGAGTTGGTAAAAATTATTAACTTGAAATAATAATGAAGTTAAGTTGGTTATTTTTATCGACTCATCTAACTTTAATTTCACTTTTTTCCAATATTTGTAATCACTCTACCTATAAGCCACCATCGACGATTATTGCTACCGCACTCTCGAAATACTCCGATCATGACCATCTTCGACAATCAACTCCAACTTTTGTCAAACCTCTTATGACAAATCCAACGAAGACTACGTTCAATGATCAACATACACTCTAATAACTAAAATCAACATTTCGACAAAGACCACCTTCGATGATTAATGTCAACAACTACTTATGATAGCCAACTTTGGCAACCACCTTAGGTGACCAATTTTGTTGTTTATCTCTAACCAAAAACTAAATTAGTCATATACTAAAATGTAAAAATATGACTAATGAAAGTGTTTTTTAAATACAAATTTAAATTACTAATTTACATTGTTTAACCGTCGTCTTTTAGAGTAACTAGACATTGAGGGATTGTTGAGTTGATCAAATCATATCCTCATACACCTTTTTATTGTAGACATGCAAAAGGACCAGTTGTTTTTTTATTGGTTCCACCATAATCTATAGAAAGACGTTTTTTCATATATATTTTTGAGAAGTGGAAGAGATATTGTTTTTATGGCAAGACTAACTAGTTTGACTATCTAATTTGAACAATTCTTTTAATCTGTGCATGAAACACTAACCTATTGTTTGCTTGCAAACGTGCAAATAAACACTACGGATAACAATTTTACTTTTTTATTTTCATATGTTGTGCAACCATTAGAATGTGCTGTAAATTAAATTGTTGATTATTAAATAATACTATTTTGTCTAAATGTGGATAAGAAAAAAAAGTAATAACCATGATTTATTGGATATAAAAAATTTGCAAAAGGACATATTGGAGTCTGAGTTTGGCCAAATTTTTAGTACCAATTCAAGAATATCGTCACTTCACTTTTTCTTTTATATTATTATTATTATAATTTCTTTATAAAAAGAATTAAAAGAATAAATAAAAAGGATCGATTTTGAAAATGGCTGTGCAGATGTTTGGGTCCAAGTGAAGTTTTCAAGTTGATCAAATTATTGGGGGATGCCCAACGACTTTTAACTCATTCCCTTCTTATTTTTCTTTGTCTTTTATCATTTGGCGGTAGTAGTAGTACTTCATTGTATGTCCATTTCACATCTGCACTCCTACACCCTCTAACCCCATTGTATTTATATGCTAATTTTTTAAAACTTATTTCTTGTTTTAAATTTATTCTAAATTTTTAATCCCATGCCTTATAAGTTATAACTAATATTTAATTTATAAAATATTCATAAATAAGCAACCATACCTCAATTTATTAAGGAATATGAAATTTGTGGTTTCATATTTCCCCACCTCCAACCTTTACTAAAAAGAAATATTTATAAAATAAACCACCTCAACTATTTATGAAAATTTTCATGTATTAAAAATAATTACATCGATTTGTTTTTTTAAAAAATTATAGTAAATAGCACTTTAACAAACAGAATAAAAATATAGCCTAAAAATAAAATATTTGCTAAAATGACAAATATTGACAAGTCAACTAGTATAATTTTTTAAAATGTCAATTTTTCTTTACAGTGATTATCATTGATAATAGCTATAACCGAAGTCGATATCATTAATAGCAACTAATAGAACATTTCTCAAATTTAAAGTTATCGTTTATAGTATCTATTAGTGATATCAACTAATGGCAGCTACCAATTTTTATCAATGATAGCTACTATCAATGATAACTTTTAATTTAAGAAAATCGAGAAGAAACACTTGCAATTGTAGCAAATAGAAAGTTATCATTGATTGTAGTTATTAGTGGTAACAACTAATAGCTACTTAGCTATAAAATTGAGCAATGTGCACTATCAGTTGCTAGCATTGATAATCACTATCAATGATAACTTTGAAATTGTGCAATGTGCTCTATTAGTTGCTATCACCGACAGTTGCACTTCTAATGATAGCAAATGAAAAGTTGTCACTTATAGTAGATATCAATATAATGATAACAATTAATAGTAGTTATAAGTTATAACATCTATCAGTAGAGATAACTTTTAATTTAAGAAATACATGAAGAAAGACCGAAAAAGGGTAACTGCATATGGAGTTTTTAGCCTTTTACTAATTTTTGTACTATATATACAACTATTTTATCCTTTTAAATTATAGGGGAATTTTTAAAAATAGTAGATTTTACAAAATATTTACAACATGTAGCAAATTCTATCACTGATAATCATGGATATGCTATATTGATAAAATACTATCATTGATAGAATCCAAAATTTTACTATAGCTTGTAAATATTTTAATTTATTTTATTATTTTTAAAAATGTTCCTTTATGATATATTATTTTATTTTTTTCTACTTAAATATCATTTATGCACGTGATTCTTATTTAAAATTTAACTCTACTTAAATTATTAG
This sequence comes from Cucumis variabilis, assembly GCA_037974545.1. Classification (NCBI taxonomy): domain Eukaryota; kingdom Viridiplantae; phylum Streptophyta; class Magnoliopsida; order Cucurbitales; family Cucurbitaceae; genus Cucumis; species Cucumis variabilis. Next base: position 361 of record JBBPDI010099822.1, on the reverse strand, counting down.
AGAAATTTATAATCTAACTATAAAATTATTTAAAGTTTGAGAAAGTTAAAATATTAAATTACTTAGGAAATCTATATGATAATGGATTACGAATTCAAAATATCTATTAATATAACAAAGAGAAATTTTTTAAAATGCTCCTATAACAAAATATCATTTAGATAATGACATTATCTACTGAAACTATAAGGGTGTGTTTGGGATAAGGGTTGAGTTATGGAGGGTTAGAGTTATGATAAAACTAGTGTTATAATAATATGTGTTTGGGGAAAGGGTTATGTGAATAGTGTTATGATAAGATGTGTTTGGGGGAAGGGTTATGTGAGTAGTGTTATGATAGTTATTATGATAAGATGTGTTT
>JBBPDI010099818.1:0-10834 GCA_037974545.1 Cucumis variabilis | reverse complement strand
GGGTTGTTTTTGTAGGTGGAGGTTCTCAAGATAGATAAATGCTGAGGAACATTCTGAAAAGAAGATGGAAAACAACTTTATGCACAAGTTCAAAGGTGTTTAGTTTTTTTATTGTTAGGTAAAATTTGTAAGGAATGAGTTCATCTATCTTTTCTTGAGGATTCTTAATAGAAAGTACCTCAAAAGTGTAAAAAGATATATCCAAACTCATTATTATTATTCTTATTCCCTCTTTCTCTTTTGTATAGTTGAATCAGCTAGTAGCTCTCCTCTTTTAACCTTTGGATTTCCTTTTCATATATACCTTATGTTACAACTTTGTAACATAAGGTATATAACAAAATAGACTAAAAAACTTTTAAAAGATAGTTAAATTTAAAATCATGATTTCCATATGTATAGTTTACATTATACTCAGTATATGAAAAGATTTACTGTTTCAACTTAAATAGTTAGAATTGGACAAATGACGTCGTTGTCCATTCAAACATGACTTCATATGTATGGTATATATCACACCCGTACACAAAAGAATACACCATTCTTCTCAATTTTTTTATGTTATCTACATACCTCTGTTGTTCAGTTCTGATGATAATAATAATAATAATAATGAAAAACACATGTTTGTTATCTTCGTGTTTAATCTTTGGTTTACCAACAAAGTTCCCAACAGGAACTTTCTAATTCCATGGCTGCTGATCCTCCCATCATTTTTTTGGATTTCTTCCAAGGTTCACTTTACAAAATTAACTATTAGAATTCATTTTTGAAAGATGTTCTAATTTCTAATAGACATGTCAAAATCGGTATACGTTTAATTATTGAGTTTTTAAAAAATGTACTTACAAAGTTTATAATAATAGACTCATTTGATTTCCGAGTTTTCAATATGTACATTTTTTAGTCTCTAAATTTAAAAAAATGAGCTTAAAAGGTTCTTTAGAGTGTTTTTATTGGATTTTAAAAATTAAATATATGATATTTAAGTTTGAAAAAATAGCTTTGGAGAACATATCATTTTTAGAAAATATTCCTATGATTTTAAATGTCATATAATTATTTAAAATAAAAGTATAAAGTTGTTTGAGAAACTTTTTAAACCCACTTTTAAAACTCGGGACTAAAATCATTTCGTTTATTTAAAAAAAATAAAAGACTTTAGTAGATCTTCAAAAACTCTAAACAAAATTTCACAATAATAAATAACTAACTGCATACCTTAAAGAAAAGGGTAAACGATGATGTTGGTGTTTGACAAATAAGAGTTGAAGAAGACGATGGTGAAGAGGGAAAGGTTGAGTCCCCACGTTGTTTAAAAATATGATATTAAATTAATAAAGTTGTCTAATAAAAAAAAAAACTATCATTTAACAGCCACGTCACTCCCATCTAATCGATAGTCTATTAATGATATAAGTAGTTTCAAGGACCATTTAAAACTATTTCTCAAAAATCGAGACTAAAATGTTTGTTCCAAATTTTCAAACACCAAATAAACATCAACTTTGAATTCAGTGCATTTGTGTTTTTTAAATGACCAAATTAAAAAATAGTCTTTGAAAACAAAATTTTAATTTAATTGCGTTTAAATGTATATTTACCTTTTTGGTATCTATTAAATGTATATTCATTACACTCAATAATATATATATTTTTCTTTGTGGTTTGTGGAAATAAATAAAATTTGAAAATTAATGTGAAAATAAGCAAAAACGTTTTTGTTAAGTTTTAGTCTTCACATAATTTGAAAAAGCAGACCCAATTAATTTATTGACCAAATTTCATCTTCAATCATAAATACTAAATTCAAACAAAGAAAATAAAATAAAAAAGATAATAACAAATTTAAAACAAAGAAAATAAAATAAAAAGGATAATAACAAATTTACCACAAATTTCTTTCTAAATAAATAAATAACCATAGTAAGCGTTCCAACTGTTTAAATCTTGAGCTAATAATTATATCAATATAAGTTTTGAATTTTTGTAAATTTATAGTTAAATTCTTAAATTTTTATAAATAAATCAATTTATACTTTTACTCCATGTTTCTTTTAAGAAATGTACATACATATTTAACGCTAAATATTCCTTTTGTAAAGCCAACGTTTAAAGAAGTCTACATACGTTTGAAATTTAATGCATGTATGATTTTTAAAGACGATGTATTGAATTATCTAAATTGATTGACTTATGAAAATTCAAAAGTTTAATTGACTCGAATTCAAGTTGATGATACGTTTACGAAAGTTCAATGTTTTAAAATAATACAATTACCAGTTCAAGGTTTTAAATCGATTCAATCTCAAAGTTAACATGTAAATTGATATTTTCTCTTAAAAAATATAATCTTGTACATTTAAACTTTGGAATTATATATCAATTACAACGATGAACTACTAATTCTATGGGTATAAGTTCAAAACTTTCTTAGGTGTTTATAAAAATTTTATACATTGTTTGTTATGTTCCATTTAATATAAATCACTTCTTGCTATTTTATCAATCAAATCTCTCTAAATTTTCATTAGCACGTTATTTAAGTCTACGCTAGAAATTCATTTGAATATATCAATCTTGATCGCTCATTTAATTTGTTCAATTCAATATTTGAACAAGTCTATATATGTGTGAGAATTTGGGTATATTAAACACTTTTGTTGTATAAAAAAAACACTTTGAAACATATGTTATTTAAAATTTGGATGGAAATTAAACCACTTGGAAGCTTGGATTAGCAGCCATGAAAATGGATTAAGATTGAAATATAAAATACTATTGTTGACCCCTGAAGTCTTTTCTATAGAGAATTAATCTTTGTAAAATAAGTTTGGTTATATGAATATATATTGACATTTGTAAACTTTCTTTTTTGCAAATCATTAAATTAATAATAATATTTAATAAAAAAAAGTATTTTTTTTCTCTATGGATGACTTTGACCTATCGAACCCTTGGAAACGTAAAAGAAATAATTTTAATTTAAACAAGGAGAGATCTTTTAGTTTGCTCCATCTTAGTGTCGTTGTCGTGTTACTATTGATCTACTTAATTAAAATTAACCCTATTTGACTTAAAATCATGATTATATAAACATGATTAACACATTTACTCAAATGAACGATGCATAGATTGAAATCGAACAAAACAAAAAATCTTAGATGCCAAAATCCAAAGATCAAAATAGCTTTCAAATTTCTGATTTCAATCTCTATTCTTTTACCTTTTTCTACATTAATCCTCAAAATTTGAAATATCTATTTCACATAATTTATCCGAAGTGAAATAAGTTAACAAAGAACAAATTACATATTTAAATTAGAATTATTTAAAAGGGTTTAGATCTAAAAGGCAGAAGGCTCCCATAAAGTCAAAGTCAACACCCCTACCAAAAATATAAAGGGTCATTATTTGGATAAATAAGTAAATATAAATTATGTTGAAGAAAGAAAGAAAGAAAAAGTTGTAGAATCTTCCAATTTTGACTGCCGGCCTCAATTTGAATTAAACAATGTGTGTTTTCATTATAGAACCAACAATATTTTTCAAAACTATATTTGCAATTAATTCAAATAGAGAGACCTTATAGTTATATACAAAGAAATTAATTAGTAAGATTTAAAATATATATCCCTATTTTATAATTTAAAAGCTTAAACATGTTCTTATTTTATTTATTTCTTTTTCCACTCCTCCAACCATACAATATACTTTAAAACTATGTTACTAAGAAATATATATAGCAAAAAAAATATGCATGACTTCGTGAAATTAGTAGTGATGACTGTGACGCGAAGAAGAGAAAACATGTCCACACAATATTTTGACGATTAAGTAGTGGAAGAATGTGAAAGTTAATCTTTTTTAACTTTTTACCACTAGATCAATCCATGATGGTTACGACATTGTTTCTGTTTAATAAATGCTTATATGTCGATACTTGTTTGACGTCGTTATTTTTTTTAGTTACAACACATGTTTTTTGACATATAAATGATGAATATAAATAAATTAAATACATGATTCAACTTACCCACATATGTTTAGAAAGATTTTTTTATTGATAATAAAAGTATAAATTACATTGTGGGTAAAGGTTTTCCAATAATCTAAAAGATAAATTAATTGTAATAGATGTATGTGTGACCTAATCTAATGAAACTAACTCATAAATGGACTTGATCGATATCATGGTCCACAAATTTTTCAACTACCTGCAAATTTGGTAAGCTCCAACAAATGGCGGGTGAAGAGCTTTTGAGATAGAGGGAAAATGGTGAAGAACGTTTGCAAGAGAGAGGGAAATGTCGTCAGAGAGCGTTTGCGAGCTAGAGAGAAAAGACAACGGTGACGCAGGATGAAGTCAGAGTTTTTTCGGTTGTGGTTTGCAAGAGAGATGAAAGCGTCGTTTTTTTTAAATAAGAAAGCGTACGAATTCAAGAAAACGTTGATTTTTTATTAGGGTAGTTTTTAATGACACATAATTTATGTCGTTAATTAACGACGATAAAATTGTGTAAAAAAACTCAATTTGTGTCAAGAAAATTGTGTCACGAAAAATTTTGTACTTTTATTTTTAGCGACACATTTTATTCCCTTCCACCTATTTTTTCTTGATTTTAAGTGTCATTAAAACTCATATTTCTAAATAAATTTATTCCACGGCAAGGGCTAGATTGATGGATTCAACGACAAAGGCTTGTTATGGCGGCAACAACGACAGTGGCTAGAGTGTGGAATTGATGGCGGTGGGTGGCAGAAAATTGGAAGGCAAGGGTTCTTCACAACGACGAGTTAGCCCACGTCGTTTGATGAGATTTTTTTTTCCGTTTTGGTAGAGAGAGAAAACAAATTGTGTTAAGGCTTCATTCAACGACAATGTTTTTGCTTGAGAGAAAATTTGGAGGTTTTATTTAGTTTTAATTGCATGAGTAAGGAAAATTAAAAAAAAATAATTTGAAATTTTTTCACTTGATTTTTTTTTAATGACACTAAAAATTTGTTGTTAATTAACAACACAAAAATTGTATCAAAATACATTAAATTGTGTCAAGAAATAATTCTTATTTTTATTTTTAACGACACAATTTACCTCTCCAAACAACACTCTTGAATTCCAAATGAAATTTTTTAAAATATTATTCTTCTCTCAATTTATTTGATAGTTGTCAATACATATATACATACAGAGAGATTAAACAAATGGGAGTTTGAAGTTTGAAGAGTCGTATTATTAGGTGCAGTTTAATTCACGCACCGTCTTCCCAACGGTGATCTGCAGGAGACAGAAGTTGCCTTCACATCATCATCTTACAAGTAAACCCTTTTCTTTTTCTCTCTCTCTAAATAAATAACACAAATTCAAAATATCACTTTTTATTATAACTTATCATTTTCTTTCTTTAGAATATTTTACTACTAGAAAGAAATATATATAAATGACTTCTTTTACCACTAAAAGAAAACTCCCTTTTTATCCAAAAACAAGTGAAAATGTCACATGCAATAAAGTCAAAATATTAGGTAATAATTCGACCCATCATATAGATATATATAACTTAATTAATTACTTCGCATTAAATGTGTGTATTTGTTGATAAAGGAAAAACACACTTAAATATTTGAAGAGTTTCAATTTAATTTACTTCTCTTGTAACCACTTTTCCAACTATTCAAGCTTTAAGCAGAAGTCCACAGAGTTAGCCAATTTTTCTATAATTTTTACCATAACACATGATATATTTAGGAAAATAAATTAAGTCAAAGATTGAAGATCCTCACTCTAAATTATTAAAATAAGTTTAATAAATAGGCTAAATTATAAAAAACAATTTAAAATGCTCTTAAATTTATATATAAAAAAAAGGTTAAAAAATACCTTTTGTCCTTAGTTGTGGATGAAAATCGTCAAATTTTTGTTTAAAAAATATCATTGACTATTGAAAATTTTCATAAATACCTTTAAACTTACAAAAAATAAAAAATAAATTCTAAAGTACTTAGTCCTCAAAATAAAAACCAAAAGTTAAATAGTTTTAACTTTCCATCCATATGTGGGTATTTCTGTCGATATTTTCACATTTTTATGAGTTTGATATCGATAGAAGGGGTGAACAAATATATCCATTACATCGTAGAAAAATTCATAAATCACAAAAAATAACCATGAAAATGATACTAATATAAATAATAGATGTGTTTACTTGTTTGAAAATAATATAAAATTAATTTTAAATTTTTCATTTTTTTTAATTTTTCAAAAATATCCATTGAAATCGAAATTTATGTAAAATTAAAACTTCGATATATCAGTCGGCTTCAATATATCAATCAACATCGATATTTTAAATCTTGATTAAAACGATAAATTCTACAAAATCTCACAAAGAAAACTCTTCTTAAAACATACTCAAACAATAACTAGTCAAATAAAAAAAAATCCCACACCCATAGATATTCTATTACTGTATGTTAATAATTAAATATGTTTTCTTATTTGATAATTAATTGTAAGTTTAGTTACAACAATAACTATTAAAATTCGTTGTGTTTGTGATCTATCAATGTGTGTTAATTGTAAAATAAATTTAAAATAATGATTTTAACTTAAATTTTTTATTTTTATTTTAATTGGTGAAAGAATTAGTATAAAGTTTTGATTAATAAAAGTATTTCTTAAATTTTTTTTTTGTAACTTCCTAAAGTATTTTTTAAACTTTTTAATAGTTCAAAGTTTTTTAAAACTAAAATTTAAAAGTTTTCACGATACATGTATTTTAACATTTTTTAAAAGTAAAGATATTTTTGAAACTTTTGAAAAGTTTAAGAGTATTTTCAATAAAAAATCAAAATTGAAGGCATTTTTTTTTGTTAATCTAACCTAATAAATATAAGCATGTTAGAGATGTTATTTTTATTGATTATGAACATGTGTATCATGTATTGATGGTTGAACTTAATATTTTTAATTTAATGTGAATAATGGAATATAACAATTATTTATAAACAACCCTACGCAATCTTAGGATTTTGGGATAGAAATTGTATGCATTAATTGCTATACATATCCTAACTCACCTCCCCTTTACTTTACCATTAAATATAACTAAGATCTTAAATAATTTTTGAAAATTTATCTCACTTAAATTATTGGCAAAAATCTTTAAAACAGCAAAAAGAGAAAACAAACATTAAAATATCGAAACTTGTCATGTTTTAAATTAAATTATTATCATCAAACAGTATATATATATATATATAATTGTTATATATTAAAATCAAAATAGAATAAAATTGAAATGCTTTATAGTGGTTTGAAGTTTATCCATGAATAAAGAGATAAAAAAAAATGATGAATCAACGCTGTAAACTTAATTAAGAGAATTTCCTGTGGAATGTTTTGATTGAATCTTGAAGATTGTTAATATGTGGAATTGTTTTGTTTAAACAGTAGCTATAGATCAGATGAGATGTTGCCATTTGGTTGGTATCGTCTTGGTTAGAATTAAGAGTGTATATATATATATATATATATATATACATATATATAAGGTTTATGGAAATGATGTAATTGATTAAAACACAAAAACAAAAACAAAAGAGAAAGACAAAGGGGGTGGAAGAAACGATGAAGAAGAAACAAAGAGTGGAGCAGTTGCATTTGTAGGTATTTGATCAATAAGGGGATGTGCATTTTGCTTTGATTGGACTCTCAACACCCTCCCCTCATTCTCAATACCACATTTCACAATCACTTTTAACTCAAAACTAAAATTCACTATTTATTTATTTTTATGTTATTTAATTTTTAATCCATTTCAAAAAATAATTTACGTATTCTTTAATAACAATTTCCTAAATTTCTTTTTCTTACCCAAATTTCAAAAACAAAAAACTAACTTACGTAAGAGTTACTTTTTCTTTTTAATTTTAGTTTTTAAAATTTGATTTGGTTCTTTAAAATGATTGTTAGAATGTTGATAATAAAGGAAGAAATGAAAAGATGGAAATATTACTTATAGACTTAGTTTTAAGAAACAAAATAATTACAATCAAATAAGCCGATTTCAATCTCTAACCCTCATAATTGTTGGTTGAAATATTGAAGTAATTAATTTATCGAAATTTATAAGTTTTTTTAGTACAACAATATACGCGGATATAAGATTGAATGTTTGAGTTTAGATCAAGAGTGTAAGTGTTGTATAATTAAAGTGTGAGCTATGTATGTGAGTTAATAATTTATCACATTGAGTTATTTTATTAAATTAATTAAATTTTTTATGTGATGATCTATTTAATATAATTCAGGTCCAAGATTCCTAATTGAGTACGGTCTAAGTTGGTAGAAGCCTATTCCTAGATTGATTAGGATTTAATGGAAATTCTTATTGAACTGATATATAAAGAGATTTAGACTATGATCTCCAATATATCGAATTTTTTCTCGTATCTCATCAAGAGAAAGATCAGGACATTCTGAGTCTTGGTTGAGGAAGACAAGAGTCATTTTATAGTCATCGTCAATCAATATTATGATATGTAATTTATTTTTAACAATTTGACATGAATGATCTTGAATTAATATATTATATAGATTTAAAGTATTTATGCTAACAAGTGCATGTTTGTATTTGACAAACCAATCGACTTAAAGACAGGATTTATCAATAATTTAACGTAATATTATAACATGAAATATTTTTTATTAAATTTTTGTAAAATGTCATGTCTTCATAAATTAATATTATGGTATAGAGTTGAGTATAAAAACTAGTAGTTTTAAAGAGGAGGTAGAAAATAATTTATATGGACAATTATATTTAAATTGTATGAATTAAATTAAAATATATGCAAAAATGAACCTAATTCATTATATGAACTAAATAATAATTATATATAACTTCTGTTTTTCTTAATGGATCCGAATTTTGAATTCTACACCGAACTTTTTTTTAGTACAATTGAAGTAGAAAGATTTGAACTACAGACATAATAATATTAGTATATATGTAATATTTTTGGTAAGTAATGGGATTTGGAAGAATATTGAACTAAAAAAAGAAGTAATTTTCAATCTCTTCATAAACTTCCTCCTCCAATCTCTCTCCTTCACACCAAACTTTCTTCCTTTTACATAAATTCTGATTTTTCATTTTCTCATTCAATTTTATAACAATTTACTCTATAAACTATACGTAACAATATTTTATTAATAATATTTAATTATTAATATAAAATAGAAAATATAGTGACTAAATTGTTAAAAACTAAGATGGAATGAATGAAGGTTGAGAGATCAAACTATTATTTAACCTTTTTATTTTATTTAAAATAATTTATTATTTCACACAATAGTTTATCCAAAACTAGACAAATATATGAAAATTCAATTGTATATATTTTTTAATTAATGACTTACAACTTGAAAGGGTGAATTATGGTTAAGTTGAATTTAATAGTATAGCCATTAAAAGAACTTGAAGTTCTTTGAACAAAACTTTAATGAAAGCATTCATTCATACATGGATCATATACTTACAATGGGTATGAATTCTAGGAATGACCGAACGTGTAGCGATATTTTTTTTAAAAAAATTATAAATATAGTAAAGTCTTACAACGATAAATTTCTATCGTTTATGTTTATAAGTGATAGATAAATATATTGTATTATGATCTATCAACGATAAACTTTTATTATTGGAAAACATTTACATATTTTGAATCTAATTGTTATATTTGCAACTATTCTTTAATATATAAGAAGAAAATGAATAGTTGTAAATACATTAAGTAGACATTGTATTAACATACATACAACAATTTGAAAATTTTACATATATAGCAAAATTTAATGATTGAAATTTATTATTGATATACCCTATTACAAAGATTAGTCTATATAGGACATAAGACTCATTGATAGATAGTCAAATAGAAATATCAACAACGTTAACTTTGTTTATTATAACTAATTTAAAATGAGTCCAATTAAGTTATTTATTACAAGGAACTTTGCTGCGTTGTCCATAGTCTAGTCTTGGCTTGGTTGTTTATTGATTTAGTAAGCTACCTTGCACTTACCACATTTCTAATACTTCAATGTCTAAGTTAGTATAAAAAATGTATAGTTCAAATAACACACAATAAGTAAGGTACAATCACTCAACTGGAGTGTCCCATTTAGAGTTGTCGAATGATGCAAATTATAGATTCTTCATCTAACTTTCGCCTATAGTTACATGCAAGACTATAAATATTAAAGGTTGTTTCCAACACTCGAGATTACGAGGTATCATATCGGTCATAACTTAATTATTCTTCAAATGAATATATATCTATCAATATTACGTTATTTTTAATTTTAGGCAAAGAAAATCGAGTCATAGAATACTGTAATCCTGATGTTGAAGCTCACAGAAAGTGTGTGAAAAAATAATTACCCATTGGTCTTAAATTCACATATATGTTTTTTAGTAGATTGCATTTAGAATGTGTATGTATGTATATCCTAGATTCTTGGTAAAGAAATATATATAGATATATATCCATAAAATTTAAAAGGTTGAAAGGGGTCAAGTTGGGACTTCCCATTTCTTCCAATCACTGTCTTTTCCGCTTAAACAAATTCTGCGGTCCTTCTAGAAGCATCTTCAAAACTCATAATACAATCCATCAATATCATCATCATCCTATACAAATTATTCAGTCTTTTTTGGAACAATGACTTTTTCCTTAAAAATACCCAAAACTTTGTTTTGTTTTGATTTGAATTATAGTTTCTTTTTGATTCGGTGGATCCATTTTTTGTTGCTGTCGCCACCCATTA
>JBBPDI010099799.1:0-10835 GCA_037974545.1 Cucumis variabilis | reverse complement strand
AGCACTAGATGCATTGTTAAAGTGTTGTTCTTGAAATCATAGCATTGTAATTATCAACTGTTTCATGAGCAATATACATTCTCTTATCTGGCCAAAGACCCTCCAACTGTAGATGCATAGTTATTGAACTGGGTTATCAAAGTTGTTTATGTCCTATATGTTTCAGTTCTTTTAGTCCTCCTAGTTGTTCCGTCAATTAATTAGCTTAAAATACATATGTCAATATACTTTTAATTGAGGGTATTTTTATCAAAAATAATTGAACGATGGTTAAGTTTTTTTTTATGCTTAAACTATGATATAAAATGAATCCAAATATATATGAAAAGTATAAGACACCTAGAAGGAAATAATATTTTTTTAATGATATTTACATTTAGTTGATATTTTAAACATAGGTTTATGATTAAAAAAATAATAAATTTCTATGTGACTATTAATTTGATACGTTTACTTTGTTGTGAAATATTATTTTGGTTCTAACATCAATTACTTGAAAAAAAATAAAAGAAGAGATGAACAAGATAAAGTGATTTTAAGGCAAAAAAAAAAAAAAAAGACTTTGATGGAAAGGACTAAAAATTGTAATGTAATCCTACCTTTGAGAAATGTAAAATTTTGTAAAATTATTTTGATTCTTTCACGTTTCAAAAAAAAAAATGTTCAAACTGAAAATGAAAGTCTATTTTTTCGTCGCTTGGCGCTAAAATAGAGTGAAATCAGTTCGATTTTGTTCGTTTGAACCCTTTTTGAGTTAAAACAAAACGAGATCGATTGGCTTTAAAAAAATGAGTTTACTATAGCATTCTTTTTTGGTGAACGGTGTCATTCGTTATAAATTTTTTTCTTCAATTTTCACTAATTCTAATCTATGGTTTCTTCTACGTGTTTTTGTCCACCTTATGATATTCTTCACCATCAATGTGTTCATATGTTATGTGGGTTTTGTTCCATTTTTCTCAATTTCGTCATAATATATGTGATATAAGTTGAATTTGCTTTATGATTTAATTGTAGTGTGTTTTAAGTTCAAATCATTTACAATCAATCAATTTGATGGCAATCATTTATAATCAATTCATTTAGTTTATTTTCATTAAGTTTTTAAGTTTCATGGCTTCCATTTCTTTCCTTCGTCATCAATAGACTCGATAACTTTAACTTATATCTTGAATCTATCACTGACACACTTGTATCACTCCATTGATAAGAGTCTATGACTAATATATTGATATTAGTCTATGACTCAAATTTTAGTATATCAATGATATGAGTTTATCACTAATAGACTAAATTACTTCGACTCATTGACTTATATCTCAAGTCTACCACTGATACGCTCACAATCAGTCCGTTGATAAAAGTATCACCAATAGACTAAACTAAGTCTTAGTGATATTTTAGTTTATTGGTGATATAAATCTATCATAGATAGATTAGATTCATATTTTATCTATCACTAATAGTTTTGATTTTTTGTTATTATGGATGAGAACTATATATAACCTAAAAATACAACCAATATTGAAATTCTTTTATTTTTAAGTGATATGATGATTCCATGTTTTCCAAGCTATGCTACTTTCCATGAAAATATATAGAACCAATATTTGTGGAAGGAATGATGCAAGACTTTATAGAGTCAAATTTAATTGGAAAAGAAAAGCAAGTAGTTAGTCTATCAGTGGGCGATGAGCTTGTTTTGTAGGGCTATTTTGGTCTTTTTACTTTGAGATGTAGTGTGCAATATTGCCATTTTTGCAAAATTCTAAAGTTTTTGCTATATCCTCAATTAATTTGGACTAAAATGCTATATTTGCAAGTAGCACAACCATGAAATATTTTATAAATAATCATTAAAATATTTAATAAATAGTTTGTGAATGGGCTTTAAATGTACAAACTTTTTTTTTTTAATTTTTGGGTGTACGTGCATACATGCATATTAAAAGTATAAACAAGCTAAGTAGGGTTGAGTTGGAGATGGGACCTGGATACTCTCCCAATCCTCTCGCTTCGTCCTCGATTAAGGATACGTTTACAATCCCCAGTTTGATACATTATCCAATTTAGGGACCTAACCTCGCGGGAGTTTTGGCCAAAACCCTAACTTAAGCTTCCAAAATTGAACTCTCATTGCTTACACAACAAAACATAGATGTCTCACAACTCAAGTTTTGTATGAGAGCCCCTAATTACGACATAGTTTAGGTTCCTCCTAAGTGTGAGCTTCCTTCACCTTCATATGAGATCTTCTTATACACCATGGAACCTTATAAACACACGTTAGGTACGAGATAATCTCTTAAAATCACTAATTGACTTAAAAGTTTTAGTTAAGTGGGTAAAAATAAATTTAATTATATATCATTAATATAATCTGAATATTTACAGTAACATATATGCAATATGATGATTGCAATCCAACTTAACTTAATTAACATAGAAGACAATCGAAAACATCCTCAACAAAAATGTGCACAGGTATAAAAAACAGTGCATTCAGATCTTTTTCTTTTTAACAAACTCAAACCCTTTAACAACCACACTCTTCAAAATAATTAAAAAGGGTTAGCCCTAAAAAAATAAACAAAGATCACTATGTTATGTGATGGGGAATAGACAATAATGCAAATCCACTAAATTATATGGATAATTTGGTAAGTAACCATTAAAAATGAAATTTGGAAATAATGTAAAAGCAAGGAGAATTATAAAAAAATGTGGAAAACCTTTTATTGGTGTTCCATACGTGTAGTATTGGACTATCCAAGTTGCAAAAATGGAGTCGAACAAAAACAACTTAATGGCTTTGAGAAAAGAAAAGAAAAAGTAAAGGTTCATGCAATGTGGAAGTAAAAAACAATGGAAAGTACTTATGGGTCTATTTCATAAAGGAAAGTTGTATGCTAAGTTATCGACTTAGAAATTAAATTCAATCTAAATAATCTTTTATTGAAAATTTCACGTTAAAAAAATCAAGAAGACTTAAAATAATTTTTATTGTAATTATTTTGAGATAGAGTTTCGTACTATCAAATTGTGTATTTACGAGCTACTAATACAATTAATTATAGTTTTGTTTAATGAATATGAAACCAACATGTAGTATATGTTAAAAATTTTGTACAATTTTTTTTAAAAAAATTGAATAAAAATGAGTGAGTTATAACATAGAATATTGTGTATTGGTTGATATTTTCGTTTTAAAATTTCAAATTCAATATAGGGTTGTTTTCAAATATAGAAAAATAAACTAAAATATTTATAAAAATATAGTAAAGTTTTATTATCTGTCTGTGATAGACCACGTACGATAGAGTACTTGTGTCATGATGACAAGATAGTAGTCTATTGAGGTTTATCACTGATAGACTATAGACTAGAACAGTTGTCTATCGAGGTTTATCGTAGATACTATATCAATATTTTCAGCAGTTTTGTCATTTAAAATATGAATACTAAGATATAAAAGAAATGTTATATGGTAATTTAACAATGTGTACTATTCAAATCACAAAATTAAAAAACGTCGAAAATAGAATCTAAATTATCTACCAAACATAGAACAACACTTATAAAAATTTGACATTCTTTGATGTGCAAAACACGTAAAAAACTCTCTATCTTGATGGTCTTTTCCCATCAAGTAGGTAGACATCAAAAAAGTCTGATCATCAAGAAAACTAGTTTTCTTGATAGTCAAAACATGTTATCAAAAACTTTTTCTTGATGGTATTAACTATCAAGAAAGGAAACGTAACTTCGATGTTTTTTGCCTATCAAGAAAACTGAAAAAGCCCATTAAAGAAAATCGTTTTCTTGATGGCTAAAAAATGTGCCATAAAAACCTTTTTTTGCCATCAAGAAAACTGAACAGTCCATCATGTTCAAAACATGTCATAAAAAACCTATTCTTTTATTCTATTTTAGATTTTCTTTTCTCACAGCCACCTTAGCCCCGTGCTATTTGACATCTTCATGATCTTGATTCTCCTTAATGATTCTTGTCCATAGGTACATACAGAGGCAAATTTATTAAGGGGTCAGGGGGCACATGCCCTCCTCACATTCTCGGTTTTTGTATTTTAATATTAATTTTGAAGTGTTAGATTACAATATATGTTAAATAATGCTTTATTGTTATTAAATTTTGCCTCTAATGTAGTGGTTGTGCCCCCCCTTCAAAACCCAAAGGTCTTGGGTTTGAACCTTGTCTACTACAATTATGGGTACATACATGTGCTAGTTGGGTTAAGCTGATGTTAGTCAACTTTACACCTTCTACAAATTTTAAAAACCATAAATTACAAACTTTCAACTCAATTCATTGAAGTTGAACATAATAACTAATTTAATTTTGATAAAGTTACTTATTTTAATCTAATTATAATTACAATAGTTAACGTTAAAAAAATATTATTGTATTATTTATGAATAGAAAGTAATAATTGAAAATAGTAAAGATTTAAGAATATTATTGAGGGATATCATGTTTTCTGAACTCATTAACGATGGTCCTGTTGGAATTTTTTGTCCTAAAACTCATAGTTTGTAATCATATTCTATTCAATAAAGTCGTTATTGAGAAATTGAATATTATAATCTTAAATCCAATAAACTAAGTCCTGAGACTATTTTTGAGTAAACTTGAACTTTATGTGGAGACTATAGCATATGAATAATGGTTGGGCGTCTTATTTAGAGCAACTATGGATGTGATCTGCTTTGTAGTAATTACAAACGAGATGATCCTAAATCATTCATATAGAAACATGAAAGTGGAGGCATCCTATGTAAAGTACTTACATAAGACTGAACCATGAAATAGTCACTTTTATGTCATAACACTGTTTACTGTTTAAAAATGACTATCTCGATTATTGATGACCTAGGTAACTTAATCTTAATTTGAGCTAACTATGAACTCCTATTCACACGAGATTATCCTTAGATCTGCATAGGTGAGGGCAGCTCATCAACGTTGGCCCAATAGATCTTCCATTTTAGGGGTAAGATCAGGTGGATAGCTGGAGATATAGGATGCAAGACAGAATTCACTCTTACCCGTTTAAGGGTTAGTAGATAGGTTGTTCTCTTAAGCACTGAATCCAAGTCTTGAACAAGGGGACTCATCCTCTCATTGGCTCAAGAGGGATTAAGTTTATAGGTTGGACCTTAAACCAATTGTTTAATAGTGAATTAGTGGGACTTAATGAGCAAGATGTAGTCTCGAGGGTAAAATGGGATTTTGACCCAATCGAGGTTATGAACAACCTATGAAGAATTAGCTTACTGATCATGGTTTTATCAAATGGACACAAATATATCTATAGTGAGGGGAGTGCAAGTGCGGGACTTTAGTAGAATGACCTGTTAGTTAACGAATATTGATTAACTCGGTCTGAAAGAGTTTAGTCGGTTAATCTTAAATCGTTGGAGTCCATGATCTATAGGTTCATTAGGCTCCCCTGCTAGCTCATATGGAATAAACTAAGAACAATGTGATGGAATAAGTCGAATTGTTTGAATTGAGAGAAGAGGAAACCAACAAGTATATTTGATATAACCGTCAGATTTCAGATTAGAAATAGAGCTTCATGTTTAAATGAGATTTAAATACTATAAGTATGAATACGAATTCATACTAGGAAGCTCGAAATTGATGGAAATGGTCAAAGTTGTAAAAAGTCAAAATGTTGATTTTTTTACTTTGAAAAGTCAAACTTTGACCGACCTTATATTCAAATGTGATTTAAATTTTAAAAAAATGAATGCAGATTCATGCTCGGGAGGTCGAAATTAGTCAAGATGGACAAAATGATAAAAAGTCAAATTGTTGACTTTTGACTTTGACTCGAATGGTCAAATGACTATTTTACCCTTGACTAAAGTTAGTGGAAAAATTCAACATTTTATTGGATAATTCCACTAACTCTTAGCGGGCTATGTGAAGGCTCATAGTAATGACACCAAGCCCACTAATAGAAATTGGAATGGTGAATAACTCCATTAAAGGTTATGGATTGTGAGGTGTTGAGTTACGGTGAATTAAATTGCATGCATTTTACATGTAATTTCTTTATAAATTAGTTTTGATTTTTTAGTTAAAAAACTTTTGAAATTTTGAAAAAATAAATAAATTATCCTTTACTAAAAAGTTGTTTTACTTCACCTCTCTCACAGCAAAAAGAAGAAGAAAAATTTCTCTCCCTTTCTAATTTGAGATCTGATCTCTCAAATCTCTATCCCAGTTCCTTCTTCAATCGGGTCCTACAACTCGATTCTTTGTCCAGAGAATAGTAGGTGACTACTAGTGGTGGTCCGTTCGTTTTAGTGAGAGGTATAGACGCTCATATTCGAATAGCTACAAAGGTATTTATTTCATAAACCCTAAAATGTTTAGTTTAGGGTTGTATGTTAATTAGGTGCAATTAAGGGGGGGTTTTTTTTCGCTGCGCATGTATCTTTTTTCAGGTTCTTAATGTCGTCCTTCGTGAAGATAGTTTTTGAGTAATTATAATGGATGAAAAATTTAGCAATAATAATTAAGGATATAGCAATATTTTAAAAAAATTGCAAATATAGCAAAATTATCGTTGATAGACATGTATAACTAATAGACTCATGTGGATCTATCAATGATAGACCAATATTTGCAACATGGTCTATCACTGATAGACTTATATCATTGATAGAATTTGTCAAATTTTGCTATATTTGTAAAATTTTTAAAATGTTGCTACATACTTAACTATTTTGAATTTAATTGCTAAATTTGCAACTATCCCATAGTTTTTTCTTAATCGTCAATGTCCATCAAGAAAAATGATATCTTGATGGACCTTATCCATCATGATCTTTTTTTTGTCTTTGTTCATCAACAAACTCTAGACCCTCAAGAAAATTCTAAACCCATAAAGAAGTCCAAAACAAATATATTAACTTTTTTCGATGATGGCCATTGCAAATCAAGAAAATTCATTCCTTGATGAATCTCGTCCATCAAGGAAACCTAATTAACTCGATGTGCATTGTCAGTTAACTAATACATTATCCTTGATATTTATTGTCCATTGATAAATAGTTTTTTTGACGTTTGTGGACCATCAAAACAAAACTAAGGAAACTTTGTCCATCAAGAAAATCAAGAATTCACATTTTTCTTACGTTTTTTCGTATTTCTTCAACAAAATAAGATGAACTTTTCTTGACGTACATGACCGTCAAAATGAACATTGTATCAAGAAAAATATTTTTCATGATGCTTCTAATTTGCCATGAACATCAAGAAATCAAAATTTGTATGCGTCAAGAAAGACCAAATTTATAATAGTACAAATCCAAAAAAATTTATAAAACAAATTCTAAATGGTTTGCCAAACAAATAATTGATATTAATTTCTCTCTCTCTCTCTTTTTTTTTTTTTTAAACTTAAGATTCTTGATCTTTATTTGCAAGGTTCCTATTATATATATTAGATGGGGCCTTAGATTATGTAGAAGAATTTGATACAATCAGTGTACATATCATTCCACATAAACTCATGCATGTGGTTGATATATATATATATTCGGTGAATTCGAACCCTCCACAAGATGATATATATGTCTTCCAAGAGCTCCTTTACTCGTCATCTTTTAAGCTTCACATTCAACTATTATTTCAAAAAAATGTAGGATTATGAGCTACCTATATTACTTAAAAGAAAAAGAAATTGAATATTTTATCGTTCTAACTTTTTCTTTCTCTCTTTAAGAGTACGTTCTCCATCTCCAACATTGACATCGTAGTTCATTCACGTGTTAGAAGTGTACAAACTCTTCCTTATCCAAATTTAGACACACACATATATAAATGAACAAAGAAGAAAAATGAGAAAATGATCCAAGATTTGAAAAGGAATTGATGTGTTTGTGTATGGGGTGTGAAGAGGGTAAGAGGGAGTAGGGAGGGAGGTGAGAGGAATGTACCTTTCGCCTTTCACCGAACTTGAAAGAAAGCCGGATAGCGTCTCCAAATCCAATAATATAAAAGAAAAAATACAATCAAATCAAACTCCACAAATCACGTGCCTGTTTTACTACTTTTTCAATCTCTCTCTTAAATTCTAAATAATTCTCTTTTACTCTTTTCCTTTAATTATTTAAAACAAAGTGATACTACAAAAGGAAGTCCTAATCCCCAAAAGAACCCACCCATGCCCATCCCACCATCACCCACTCTCCTTTGCTTTCATCTCAACCATCTAACACCTGTTTATTACATACTCATGTTTAATAATCTTACTTGTTTAAAATGCATCTTTTCTTTTCTAATAAAAATACTTCTTTTTAAATCACATTATTTATTTATCGTGTTATTTCGAAAATACAACTAAAATTTCATGTCATCGATTAGAAAAAATAATGTTCACGACGAAAAAACAATTTTTACATCTTTAAACATTAATTAAGAAATTAAATTATTGTCAATTTGAGGCGTTACAGACTAAAGTTCATAATATAATGATTAAAAATATATATAATTTTCTTCTTTATTAGTTTTAGACTTTTGAAAACCAAACTGTGACCAATCAAATTTATTCTAGAAAAAATTGGAAAAAGTTAAACTAACTAAAATTTTAATTGAAATTGAGTTGGGGTGGTCAACATTTGTATGGAGGGGCACATTGACTTAGGGTTGAATATTTTCTTTTATATATCTTTTAATTTACTCGAAGAACCCATCTTCTTTGTTCCTTCATTTGGATTGGATTAACACTGGTTGTAATATTATATATAGTTTCAAAAGGTTTTTTTAATTTATAAATCACACCTTAGGCCATGTGTTTAATTAGGTTTAAGAATTTTGTAGCTTTTCATCTTTGAACATGCTTTTTTTAATCTTTATTATATATCATATCTTTTGTCATGTCATGAATAAAACCGACCCATAGATAAAATGTAAAAGCATAAACAATCAAGATCTTTCATAGAAATTTACGTAGTACATTGTGAATCCAAAACTTACGGCTAGCCAAGGGCATAATTTCATTGTAGAAACTCACCAATGAAATCCGAAATATATATTTATATATAGTTTCTAAACTTTAAATAGTGTACAATAAGTTACTAAATAGTAAGTAGGTTTTATTGAATATTTTCTTTTGAAAAAAATCAATATATTGTCGATTATTAACTAGATTGAAATTTTGAACTCAATTAATACAAAATTATTGTTATTATTATTGTTGTTGTTGTATTGCCGATATTCATGTGTAAAAATAAAAGAAATTTCTATGTTAATTCTTTTTTTTTCTATAAAAATACAAAGTTGACTAGTTTTAAAAGAATAAATTTCCAAGAGTAGGTTTAAACTCTCTTTTAACTTTTCATTACTCAACTTTGAAAAGCCTTGTTTTAGAACGTTTTGTAAAAATATAATGTATATAATTTTAATTTCTTGATAAAGCATGGTCAACTTAAGAGTTAGACTATCCACCTCAATCAATAACAATATGTATATCTTAGTTTGAAAATGAAAAATATAGGTTAATTTTAAAAAATTTAGATATAGATAGGTAACTCTAATACTGTATTAGATAAATTAACGAAATTTCATCTCAAAGCTAAAAGACAATAGAAAAAGAAATTGATATTTCTTATTGTTGGGTTTGGATATAGTGTTAGAAGTTGTGGCACATCTAAAGAGTTTAAGAAAGTGATAAGCTCCAAACACTACAAAAAGATTGGAATTGTGAGCAATCAAGATTTATGTCATTGGTTTCCGATCATCCCAATTGAAAGCACTTCAGGTTTGATATACTATCTTAGTTGTGCAAGTGATACACTTCTTTGAAAGAATAATGTTTTAGTAATTGGGGTACAAAAGCTTATAGACCGGAGTTTTTTCCTCAATTTGAAGTTTTTCAACGTTCTTAAAAAAAATTTGAAGTTTCTTGTAGTAGTAGTAATCTTTTTAGGAGGAACCAATGGCTTACGTTTTAATTAAGTTGTCCAAATACATTTTAACCGGAAGTATACTAACTTTATTTGAATTCCTTAAAGTTAATGACGAAAAATACAAAAGCTATAAAACAGTACTCTTGAAACAAAAATTGAAGAGAAAATTATTCTCCATGAAGTCAAAAAATCAAAGTTAATATAAACAAGTAGATGTTTTTCAATTATCAGACTTACAAACTTTTTGAACCAAACAAAGAGTGAAATGCTCAACTTTAACATTTTCTTTCAAAAGTTTCTATCATTCTTATAATGTGAAATCTTCGACCTAGGTTTCACAAGGTACGAGGCCTACCAAAGTGTTAGCTAGCCACGATAAAAATGGATAAAAGAAAGAATAGTGAATTAAAGCACGAGTAAATTAGAAAGGCATTATAACACGTGACATCAAAATGTGTTATATAGACTTTACCCAAATATTGGAAAGAAAAAGAAAAAAAAAAAGGGACAAAATGAAAATCATGAATTGCCAAACCCAAAGCCAATCATCCACGCGTCATCCCTCGTGTCCCCACGCGTTCCGCTCTTTCCTCACTCTTTCAACGCGCCTCCCTTCTCCGGTTCAAAGTCAAATTCCCTTCTCTTCCTTATTTATACCCCTCCTCTTCACTCTCTCCGCCGCAATCCTCCTCTCTCTCCGCCGCAAATCTCAACAAACAAATAACGAATTTAAATTATAACAAGAAAAAAGGAGAGTTTTGAAAATTAAAAATCCCCATTTTCCACCCCCACCTTGTATGACGAAGCCCTCCTCCGCCGTTGACACTTCCGATTCACGTTACAAGGGAGTACGCCGCCGTAAGTGGGGCAAGTGGGTTTCCGAAATCCGT
>JBBPDI010099790.1:0-10837 GCA_037974545.1 Cucumis variabilis | reverse complement strand
AATTTTGAATCATATCCAAAATTAAATTTATATAATAAAGTTTGATAAACTTTATATTATAATGTATCACTATACATGAAATTAATTCCCAAAATAACTTTGAACATTTCAAATTACAACCAATATAAATAAAATTCATTACCCTTTACGAGCTAGGAAGGGGACCTAACAAAACCTACAGATTAGAAGCTACAAGGCTCTGAAATCAATTGGCTAAACCCATTAATCACATTAATCAATATTCGTTAATTGTGTGTACACTCCACTAAAGACTCACATTTGAACTCTTCTCACTGTAGATATATTTCTGTGTCCACGGATATAGACCAATAACAGCAAGTTAGTCCTTCATGAGTGTTCATAACACCAACTGGGTCAAGTTACCATTTTGTCCCTAGGTTACCTCTAATCCTTAAATACCAATGCTCCTCTAATGATCAATCTGTTTATGGTCCTACCAATAAATAGAAACTCTTCTCGTGCCATAGAGAGGGTAGGGCCTTTTGTTCAAGACCTAGAGACACCATTTAAGGAAACACTCATCTACTTACCCTAAAGTAGGAAATGAGTGAATTCCATCTTGTGTAATTATGTTTCAACCTCTCCACTCGGTGTTGTCCCTAAAATGATTAGCTTATTGAGTCCCTCACGAGCAAAGGACAATCTTGAGTGTAATTCCTCACAAGCAAGAGTTCATAATACACTCAGAATTAAGACTAAGTTACCTAGGTCATCCTAATGAAATAGAAACCTAAATAGTTAACGGAGTTACATTTAGTGGTTATTATTTTGTAGTTTGATCTTATGCAAACTCATTGCATAGGATACCCTCACTCGCATGTTAACTACACAAACACGTTGGATTATTGCATTTGTATCAAATACAAAGTGAGTCGTATCTATATTGTTTCCAAGATAAGGTACCCAGCCTTATCCCTATACTATAGACCCTTTAAGCTGATCTCGAACATTGATTCTTGTATGTCTCTACATATTGTTCAAGTCTCATTAAACAACTTACAATGTTAGTTTATTGGATTTGGATTATTAAGATAAAACTAATAATATAATCAATAACAATTATTACAATAATAACACTTTATCAATAACGGTCAATAGATTATATTTACAATCTATCAGTTTTAGGACATAAATTCCAAGTTCAAGGTTTTGGCTGCCTGAGCAACCTGCTGTCTGTGCCACTGGAACAAATCACATGATCTCAAATTCCTCTCTGGTGCTACTACAGGTTGTTGCTTTGCCTTTCGTTTCTACTCTAAAGTTGGTCCCTTCTCTGTAGCCTTGGCCAACTCCGACCTCTCATGCAAACTCAAATCTACTGTCATGAATAGTGCATCAGCCTGGGTAGTTGATCTAAGAACTCGAACAAAACCCTGGAACTCCAACTTAAGACCTCTAACAAACTTGTTGGCCCTCTCAGCCTCAGTTTTCACTAGCTCAGCTGCAAATCGAGATAACATATTGAATTTCTGATCGTACTCCTCCACGGTCATATTGTCTTGCTATAACTTTAGGAACTCCTAGCACTTGGCATCTCTCACTGTGGCAGAGAAGAATTTGGCATAAAAAAACTTCTTGAACTCCTCTAAGTGATCTGACTCATATCTTCACCCAACATCCTCTATGTGGACTCCCACCAGCCTCTGTCTCTATCAATCAGTAAGTATACGACATATTGAACCCTTGATCGTTGAGGTACTTCATGTAACGAAAGATAGTCTCCACTGAACTCAACTACATCTGCGCCTTGGTGGGGTTTGCCAATGATCCATCAAAAGTTCAAGGGTTATACTTCCTGAAATCCCTCAGGTGCTTGGCTTCTATTGAAAGAATGCCAGGTAGGTTTTGGGCTACAACTGGGGGGCCTGAATTCCTACAACTGGAATTTGAATACCTACAGTCGGTGACTGAACATGAGCTGTCTGGGTCTGCTGGGTAGGTTGTCGTTGTGCCAATGCTTCAAACAACGAGTCTCTATACCTTTTCTCCATGGTAACAAGGTCTGCATGAGCGAAAGGTGCAGTAGGATCGACAGCTTGTACAACAGATTGTCCCTCAGGCTGGTTACGTCCAGCTCCTTTGTCTTTTCTACCACCTCTACGAACACTTCTGCGCGGCGGCATTTTCCTAAATTCTATCATCAAAAGTATTTTACAACAAACTCATGCATAACATACTTACTTATCTAGTTTAATTCAGGCAAGGTCATATATACAAAATCATAAACTACATCATAAAACATACTTGTCGAGTGACGAAGGATCGTATTAGCCATAGGGATAAAAATCAAAGACTTACATCGTAAATCGATCTACATAATCTAAAAACTGAGACTCTGATACCAACTGTAACGACCTAACTTTTTAATACTAAGCTGAGGTCATTACCATTAAAATAAATAGAGACCTTTTTTATTTAAAATAGAAGAAAATACTAAATTTAAAGAAAGCGTTTCAAATATTCATTTAAAATTAATAATAAAGTATATAAAAATAAATAAATAAATAAAATACTAGTTCGAGTCCTATAAAAATAAAAATAAAAATAAATATCTAAGAGTAAACATGAATTCTGAAATAAATTTATGAAATTTTAATACTGAAAACATAAATGCAAAAGAAAACCTAAATTGTCCCCTATGGCTAAGCACGGTCATTTCTTGTCATTTGCCAGCTTGTCTTTACTTTTACCTCTACTTGAAAAATTAAACATTTAAAAGAATGCGTATAAACTTATACTCATTAAGGGGCCCACTATTAGCCCTGTTACGTGTCTGTTAAATTTCCGTTAGAGTCCTGTAAGAAAGTACCCCATGACTATTGTGCCCCCGAACGCACACATATCTCAGTGAATCCAAAGAAATCACTCTAAAGAAGAGTCAGGTTGTACGTGATCTCATCAAATCACACATCAAAACTAGTCACACATGCATAAATAGATGGTGATCCCGAGGGACACCCATATGGTATGACTCTAACAGGTAAATCTAACAGAAAAGCATCACCTATACATATATACCATAACATAAATATCATAGCTCAGTCAATCATAACTCAATCATAGCATGCCTCAATCATAATATATCTTGGTCATAATATCTCAGTCATACATGTCTCCGTCATACATAACGGTCACTTAGGTAGCCATTTATAAAACCATCTCTAATAGTCATATTTTGCATCTTAGCTACCTTACTGTAAAATAAGGAAGACATATGCAGCTTTAAATGTCGTGGGTCTAATAGGAGAATCTCTTACCTGGAGATTAGTTAAACCAAAATTATTCGAGCTTTTCAACAGGAAAATTCTAAATAGTAAGGAAAACCCAATAACTAAACCAACATTTGTAAAAGTTGGCTATGGACCAAAATTCCTCTCAAATTACTTACCTAGAGTTGGGGTTGAATTCCAATTCAACTTTGGGCGGATAAATTCCACAGCTTAAATCCTCCAAATTTAGCCAACTAAAACTTCAAAGTAACAATTAACCCGACTTAAATCCAATTCAACTGAAAGTTTAGTTTAAGAACCAAAGAATATTTGTTTGGGCGTACCAAATCCAATACAAACTCACCCAAAAGGCTCAAGAGGTACCAATAACTTTGCTTGGACTAAGGCAGAAATGGCTCACGTAGCTTGGTAGGAGGAAAGTCGGCTCGGATGCAACTTGTGGAGAAGAAATCGGCTCAGCGTGCATGGCTAAGAGACGAAGAAGATGGCTGGGAAGTAGCTCAGACGAAGGTACGCATGAAAGGAGAACTCAGCTTGGACGGCTCGCGCAAGAGGAGAGTGGCTCGAGTGAAGGACGACTAGAAGGGAAACTCATGCGATGTGTTGGTCAAAGTTGGAGCAACGATGAAAGGAAAGGACTCCGACGTAGATGGCGTCGATTGGTGATGAGATAGCACAGATTGGACGAAGACGCTTGGCTCGAGCAACCTAGGGCAAAATGCGGGGCGAACAATTATTCTCGATTAGGCGGTGGTCCTCGTCTCCGTCCGAGCAAGCAGCGAACGAAGAAAAAAACGGAGAAGATGATCGGAGAAGAGTGGCGACGGCGGCTAGGGTTTGCATGGTGAAGGAAGGAAGAAGATGAATTGCACGCAAATCAAATGCTTCTTTATAATAATATTATTATTAATAATGTCATTATTATTATTTATTTTCCTAATATCTCATTTTTCCTTACTTTTTCTTTTTCTCTTCCAAAAACAACCATTCTCTTTCTTCATTAACTTCACCCAACGTATCATCTCTTTTCCTTTTATTTTTTAAAAAAACAAATATTTAATAGTTATATTATTTCTAATAACATAATTATTATTAATCTTACATACCCTACTTAAAACACAAATAGAATTCAAACAAAATTCATCAATAATATAACACCCAAACAAATTCAAGATAAGTAATAAACCAAAGATAATTAAATTTAAAAAAAATTAACTAAATTCTTGGTGTGTATATAATTTAACTATTAAAAAATAAAATATAGAAAAATGAAAGGAATATGAGAACGGGAATGGGAATGTGAAAGAATGCGGTTCGTGGGGTTGGGGGACAGACGCCGCTATTGCCGGTGGCGCCACTTCTACCACTTCTACCACTGCCACCGCCCCACCATACCCATCAATCCTCCTTTCTCTTTCTTTCTATTTTCCCAATTTCAATCCTTTTCTTTCCTTTCAATGCTTTCAACACCTTTTTTATTATTATTATTTTAATTCCTTTCTTGGTTTCAAATATATTTATTTTATTGATGGATTAGTTATTTTGTTCTAAACAATAATTGTAAATGGTTATTTTGTTATTTTATTCTTTCCCCTTCTCCTATTCAACCTTTGGACATTAAACCCTAGCTAGAGCTTCTGCCATGGCTAATATGTATTTTGTTCAACTAAAATCCACACATAAATTGTTAAGTAATGAACGATCAAAGAAGTGACTAAATTTTGTTTAAATAAATTAAAATCATATTTTAATTATATGTTATTTGTGCAATCATCTCGTTATCTACGCACATTCTTTTGATGAGATAAGATATGCACATTACACGTGTGTTAATTATAAGGTTGATTCATCAAACGGGACAGCGGGAGGGAGACTGGGTTTCACATATCTAAAAAATTTAGCAACTCTTGCCGCCTTTATCTATTGGTTATGGAGCGGGTGGGAGGAAGTTAACCCGTTGGGAGTTAACCCCAATTTTCGACGCCCTTATTTATGGTGTTGGAAGTTATACTCTTTTTTTTTTATTATTTTAGACATCTAACTCTCAATGCCAGTATACCACATTGTTGGGAGTTTTGTTGCCTACTCCTGACGGGTCGATGTTGTCTGTTATCGATTGGAAGAGACAATATCTCTCGAATACTCTTTTACTTGTCGAGAGATACTTTTTTTTCCCTGTAATGCCACTTGATCTCAACTCACTTTGTTATCATGACTTAGATAAAAATATAAGTCAAATCAAATCGATAAGAACTCTTAAACAATAAATTTAAAATTAATCGACTTGATTCAATAAAAAAAAGTCTATTCAAGTTAATTTTTTTATAAAAAATATAGAAACCAAATTAAAATAGAATGAAGTGACACTTAATTGGTAGAACGTTGTTTAGGTATGTTGATACTTATTAATCAATTTTCATTCTTATATTTTTTAAATTATTGTCATATTGTATATTTTTTTACATGAAATAGCAATAAAGTAAGGAATTTTGATAAACATGAATTTGGAATTAATTAATTTAAAATTGTTTGAAAATACTTAAACTAAGTATGGTACAATTTTGTCCATGTTTAATTTTGATAATTAGTGACATTTTAACTATAAATAAATATATAATTGAAAATGTGGGAATGGGTAGACAGATTCTCCACAAACAAATGGTTTATGGATACTTTCCCTAATTAATCAAATAATAACAATAACAAAATATATATGATAATGATATCCCTCCACTTTTAAAAACCATGTTACCATAACACAAAATGAATTTTGCTTTAAATTTAAAATTAACCGAAGTAAAGAGAAAAACACTACAGATATAACGTCGATAACGAAAATGTTAGAGGTTTGAACTTTTACTTTGGTAATTTGTATATTCTTTTCGACTTTATTTTAATAATTTATTGTGTTTTTTTTTCTATATTTAGTTGGTATAAATATGAGCGAATAGTAAAAGAGTCAACATATAAGTTGATGAAGAGTCGACGTATATGTATAGATTACAAGGAAGAAATTTTCTAGTGAGAGATTCAAATAAATTTGAAAAATTAGGTTAATAAAGATTTGTAAATATTACGATGAGAAAATTGGAATCCAAATGAAATTAGAAAATAATGCTACCTTTATATTATCTTTTTAGAAAAAATAAAAAATAATATATATATATATATATATGGAAAAGTGGGCATCAATCTTGTCATAGAAAATGTTTTAAAATGGGGTGTTAATGCAAAGGATTGATTGATGTAATTTGTGAACAAATGCCTCTAATTGTTTTTCAAATGCTTTATAATATTATAGAATATCTAATTGCTTAATATATATAATATAATCCAAATATTAACTAGGGATAAACTTATTAAAATTATGAAGAAAAAAAAACTTTTCTTTTTATAATAAATATTGGATAGGATATATATATATGCATGCTAGTCAAGGAACACGTACATTGCATACAAAATCTTGTAATTCAATTAGCTTCTTTTTAATAATAACTTCTTGACGTATGATAAATAAAATTAGAAATTAGATACTATAAAGGATAACTTTTAAAAAATTTACAAAATATTTGTAAATTCTAACATTGATAGACATTGATATGTTATAGTGATACAAAATTATCATCGATAGAATCCACAATTTTTCTATAGTTTGTAAATATTTTAATTTATCTTGCTATTTTAAAAAATGTTCCTACTTTCTATTTAAATGTTTTCATACTTTAGCTTTATTTAAAAAATAAATAATAATAATGAAATCTTCTATCTGGTTTCGAGCGAGAAAAATTTTCCTGCTAACTAAATCATTCAATTAATATTCTAATATTTTACTATTGCAATATATATAATACAATAATTTTTTCTAATATTTTTAAACTCGAAATGATGCACTGTCGTTTTATCGTATTTATTATCACTTTCAATCAACCAATTTTTTAACGTTTTCTCTAAATTTTGAATTTTATTAATTAAATTTTTTTATAAGGACATATGTGCATGTTTTTATTTTGTTTTTCTTTTACACATTTGTTTCACATATACATTATGAGAATCAAAGCACTAATGTAATCATCTCGATCGAGTAGATGCATCATATCTCAAAGAGTCGTGTTCCATCATCATCAAATGCACTACATTATCGAACAAGACTTTACTCATAGAAATTTATGAAAAATGTAGGGGTAAAAAAGGCACACAAAAATTCTCATTTTCATGTGGATTATAAAGAAAATGTCCTCGCATAAAATAATTATAGTTTTATATATAGACAAATTTTCAATATCTTGTTTATTCGTAACAAAATATTTTCTTTACGAGAGAGTAAAATACCACTATTTCACCAATCGAGTCAGAAAGCATATGGTGAAACCTATAAATAAATAGAATTGAAGGCCTTTTGGGGCCTATCCAATTTATGAGTGTGGTGTGCACAAAAGAAAAATGGTGTTGAGGAAATGAAACCTCCAAAAGTACTTTTACTATCACTGAATTTATTCAATTAATGCCAAAGAAAATGCTTTTGTTTTAAAGAAAAAGAAAAATTGAATGTTCATTTTTATCGATTAAATTCTACCGTTTTCATAATCAAATCAATTTAAACTTTTTATAATTAATTCTAATCGTCTAGCACACATGTATAAGAATAGAAGGTACAAACAAGTTTCAAATAAAAAAATTATATTATATGTTTTACACGATATTTTAATACTAAATCGAGAAGAGATGTTTATTATATTAGAAAAAAGATAGCAAAGATTTAAAGTTTAAAATGGGGTATGTAATGATATTATAAGTAATATGTATTGTTGGAGTTTAATGCAAAAAGAGAGAGAGAGCACACCCCACCACTGGCCATTTGCATGTGCCAATGTGCTGATGTGCAATGTGCAATGTGCTGTGTGCTGTCCTCCAAACCAAACCATTTTCATCTATAAAAGAAACTAACTTTAACCAATCAATGGGGTCTTTACTACATCAAAACTCTTCTTAAAAAATGTCCATATTCAAACCTTTTCTCCTCTTGGGGTGATTTTTCAATTATCATTCTTCTTTAATATCCATAATATGATATAAAACCACCCTCTAAACAATTCAATGTGAAACTTACACATTGTTACTCAAATCTATGTGAATTCTATATTGGATCGTTTTTTTTATTCCTTACATTTTTAAACTACATTTCTTTTTTTTGTTTAATCAATAACACTATCCTTTTTCATTCTTTTTTTATAAATTTTGAGTATACTCACGTAATAATTTTTTTTCTAATTAAAATTATTACTACTACTACTATTTAATCAATTTTAATAATAATAATAATAATAATAATAATAATAATAATAATAATAGACGTTTGTGTAACTAAATTTAAGGTTTATTAAAATTATTATTACTATTATTATAGTTTAACCATTTTCAATAAAAATAATTTAAAAATATTTTGTGTAACTAAATTTAAGATTTTTTGAGATTATATGCTACGATCAAGATAATATTTTTATCTTTTTACGTGTCCTTTAAAGAAATAGTAAAATAGCTTTTTTATTTTCACATTAGAAAGATATTATTGAAACTCAAAATTTTTAAAAATAGAAAAAGAAAAGAAATTAAAGAGGGTGTGTTGCTTGTAAGTCAAAGAAAAAGAAAAAGAAAAAGGGGGAAAATATGTGTTAGGGAGTTTAGTTTATAGTATGGTATTGACATGTGACATGTGACATGTGACATGCAACAAATATATGTGTGTCTAATTATCTTTCCTCCATCTTATTTTGTTATTGTCTCCCACCTTAGTGCTTCAAATTTCTACCACCTCAGTACCCCTAATTTATATATATAAACTAGAGATGTTCAACTATTTTTGGAAAAATAAAAACTTACTTTTTTCAAGTAACTTTTTTTTCTTTTTCTCTTATCAATTTTTAGATTTGAATTTTATTTCAATTTGATTTTCACAAAGCATTCATTCTCTTCCGTATTTAGTCTTACTCTCTACTAATTAATTTAATATATATATATAAATAATTTAGTTTCACTAGTTTTCTATCACTATTAAAGTTATATTTAAATTCTTTTATTTCATAATTGTTGGTTAATAGTCAATCAACACCAATGATTAAAAGAACCCTATGTGATTAAAAGTATGAAACAAAATTCAATTCTCAAGGATAAAATTTAGAGACTAAATTGAATTTAGTCAAACTCGTAATTTAAAGACTAAATGTATAACACTATGAAACATAGAGACAATTTTTTCTTTTTAGGCATGCGAGATTTTAAGTGGTGTGGTTGCGTAAAATAGTAGAATAGATTGTTGATTCAAATAGAAAAGACATTGATGATATAGTCTAGAATAATGACATCTTAAAATCATGTTTACATCAAGAAATTATGTTTTTGACACGAGTAATTGTATTTTTGGAATTATCTTTTTTTAAAAAAAGAAAACAAAAAAGGAAATATTTGACCTAAAATGACGGAAGTAATTATCATTTTGAAAGAATTTGTTTAGCTATAAATAATAACCAAATGAAATGAAATGTAGTACGAAAAAGAATCGTAAACTTTTTTTAAAAAAAGCTTAGGGATGAAGGGAAGGTGTTGAGCTGTTTGATTTAACAAATACCTAAATTACATTCCAACCCTTATTAACCAAATTAATTAATAATGAAATCTTTGGTGAGAACAAAAGTAGTGGAAGGTGGGAGACAAGATTAGATGAATGATTGATAACAAAATTTTGTATTAAAATTCAAATATAATAAATTAAATTAAAAAATAATCTAAGTGTACCATATTTTAGAATATATTTGCTTGCTACCCAACACTCTTATTTTTAAATGCGACTATTCCCTTATTTTCTCATCTCTCATCAACTTCAAAAATAGCCATAGGTCAAAAGTTCGATTCTCTCATCTTATATGTTAAAACAAGTCAACAATTCATGAGTCAAAATAATAATTTTCTTTAAAAGAATAAACACAACATGTTAATGTTATATATATAATTAATCAATTGGTTGATCAATTTTTTATAATTAGAGTTAGGGTGTGCCTTTTTGGTTTAGGTGAAACAAAGTTCTCAAACTTGGGCATGAAGGCAAGCTAAGGTTTCTGTGATTGACTGTCGGCCACATAAAAGAATGTATGCTCATCATACTTATTGAAATATATTGTGATGAAAGAACCCCATATTAAAGATAAATATAATCATCATAATAATAAAATCTTTACAAATGAAAATAATTATCTTACTCAAAATAATATATTATGCGATTAAAAAAAGTTGTCTTTTAACCATAGTAAAATTATTTAAAATGCTTTTTAAATATTTATGATCACGAGACCCAGATAGACATTAAAAATTTATATTGAAAATACTAAGAAAGAAAAAAAAAATTATAAAAATCAATAATTAAGTAATCTTAGAAATTAAATTTAAGATTTATAGAAAATACAAACGGTTAAATGGAAGTGTTAGATTTGTTGAATTGGCAAAATTGAGTGTCGTTGATACGTGTGGTGTCAAAATTAAGAAGAAAGGGGTCAATTTGAATAGAATTTATATGTAATTTTATATGTTTTCCATTT
>JBBPDI010099775.1:0-10840 GCA_037974545.1 Cucumis variabilis | reverse complement strand
ATCAAAGGACAATCCCTCACAAACAGGAGTTCATAACACACTCAGGATTAAGACTAAGTTACCTAGGTCATCCTAGTAAAATAGAAGCCTAACTAGTTAACGAAGTTACATCTAGTGGTTACTATTTTGTGGTCCGATCTTATGCAAACTCAGCATAAGATATCCTCACTCGCATGTTAACTACATGAATGCGTTGGATCATTGTGTTTGTATCAAATACAAAGTGAGTCGTATCCATAGTGTTACCAAGATAAGGTACCCTGCCTTATTCCTATACTATAGACCCTTTAAGCTGATCTCAAACATTGATCCCTGTATGTCTCTACATACTATTCAAGTCTCATTAAACAGCTTAGGATGTTAGTTTATTGGATTTGGGTTATTAAGACAAAACTAACATTATAATCAATAACAATTATTACAATAATAACACTTTATTAATAACGGTCAATGGATTATATTTACAATCTATGAGTTTTAGGATATAAATCCCAACATTTAGATGATGTAAAGGTTAGGCAGGCAAGGGTATATGCTAGGTGTTCTAAACTTAAACTATACAGCAAGAATTGATTAAAGAACATCTCAAGGCAAAGGGGTAGGTAGCCAATGATGATACAAGCATTATGGGGAAAATTGTGAGGTGTAGTACAAGTCGCATAACATGCAAGGTATGTACGTACATTATGTCAAGTAGAAAGTGTAAGATAAACAACATGAGGTGTAAAGTGACAGATATGAGGTGTAAAAGAAAGGAGGAGGTGTCAATTATCTGTTAACTTTAATCGTTATGATGTGTACCTACATGTATAGTGTCCCTCGAGATCACCACTGTTCACAGATCTATAACTGTGTGCGTTCGACAGGACCACCAATTTGTCATGCCATGTTTCATGAGAGGTTTGATGGGACCACTTTATAGCCCGATATCATATGTGTTCCTTCGGGATCAGCAAATTGATGAATGTTCCAATGGGATCATTAAATTATATATGTTCCATCGATTACACAATATTTTATGGTATTTTCTAACAGAGAGTTAACAGATCTCCTAACGGGACCAATAACAGGTTTATTATTGAGTATATGTTTATATTCACCATTTTTTTATGTTTAATATTTCGTGCAAAGGTAGAGAAAATAGAAATCTAGCGAGCAACAAATAAAAACAAGGTGTTCTAACCTAATTTTCATCGAATCTCTAATGTGAACGATAGATTTAGTTAGACAAAATAGATACTATGAATATTGCATATAGGATAATAGATACAACATAAGATAAAAACAAGGTGTTCTAACCTAATTATCATCTAATCCATGTCTTCCATCTTGTACCTAGGAAACCTTGCTTTCATGTTATACTTGGGTGAGAGTGTGGAAAACTTGTATACAATAGACACATCTTAAGGTTTAAGTAACGATAATAGAGTTATGTGATTGCACTTTTTATTGCTTATGTAATCTAAATGCTTAGAACCTAAATAATAAACCCATAAGTAATCATATTGCATAGAGTTTTTATGTCATATAATACATAGTTTCGATTGTGATTACAAAAAAAACCTTATAATAGTATGACATGGACAATGACTTTCATCCATGATTTTCTCTTTTAACAAAGGATCGCTTGAAACAGAAAGTAGTTGTACATTAACAGTGCTCCATCACTTCTCATAGTATATTTTGTTTGTTGCCATTTTCTTACTTTTTTTGTTAGTTTCCTTAATGTTGGATTTGTTGGTTGAGTTTGAATGACATGATCCACTAGTTTAGGTCTTACTTAGATGTGTGTTAGTTAAACCTTTCCAATCATGTACTGTAACTGTAGCATTCCCATTCATAAATTCCTTTGTTAGATGGGTACCAGCCACGGTTAACAAATCTTTAGCTACAACATTCGTCTTTTGAAGAGGATACTCAACCGTTCAATTATAATCTTTTATCGACTTCATCCACCTTCTTTACCTCATGTTTAACTCCATTTACTCAAATATGTACTTCAAACTTTTATGATCAGTATAAATGTGACATGTTTCACTAATTAGGTAATGTCTTCAGTTCTTTAGTGCTAGGACTATTGTCGCTAATTCTAAACGTGTGTCAGTTAATTTACTTCATGTGCCTTTAATTATTGTGATGCACATACCACTACCTTTACACTCTACAGCAGAATGCAACCTAGTCCTTGATGAGAAACATCATAATAGATTTCATATTCCTTTCCAGTTGCTGTATATGTCAAGATTGGAGCCATCACCAATCTTCATTTAAGTTTTGAAAACTTTATTCAGATTGTTTTGTCCACACATACCTTAATTTTTTTTAGGCAAACTAGTCAATATGTGTGCCAATTTTGAAAATCCTTCAACGAATCATTGACAAATTCCTGTTATGTAATCCAAGAAAATTTTGTACTATTGTTACCATTGTTGGTCGTTCCCACTTGACTACCGCCTCAATCTATTGCGGATCTACATTTATGCCTTCAGCAGATACCATATGTCTAAGAAATAATACTCGATTCAGTGTTAAACTTTGCATGCAAGGTTATTATGAAGCGCTTTGCATGTCTTTCTTTGTCCTTTGAGTAAATCAAAATATCGCCTGTGAACATAATTAGCAAACTTGTTATATACATATGGAATATACGTTTCATCAAGTCCATGAATGCTTTCGAGACATTGATCAATCTAAATGGCATGATTACTAGTAAGTCATAATATTTGTATCTTGTCATGTATGTTGTTTTAGGAACATCTTCCTTTTTATTCTTCACTGATGATAATTTGACTGCAATCTGATTTTTTAAAAAAATGTTAAGGCTTCTTTTAGTTGGTCAAAAAGACCATTCATTTGGTGGAATGGATACTAGTTGTGAATGGTAATCTTGTTCAACTGATGCTAATCTATGCATAACCTAATAGTTTCGTCCTTCTTTACAAATGACACAGATTCTTTTCAGGGTGAAGCACTTTGTCAAGTGTACTATTCATCCTTCAATTCCTATAATTTAGTCTTTAACTTCATCAATTATTTAGGTGTTATTCTGTACGGTATTTGTAGAATAGGCATCGTTTTAGATAACAACTTAATTGAAAATTCTATTTTCTTATGGAATGGCATTCCTGATAGTTCCTCTGGAAATCCATCTAAGAATCATTGTACTATTGATATCTTTTCTAGTTTTGTCTTGCTGATTTGGATATCCATTATGAGTGTCAAGTAATGATAACTTGTAGAAATACAAGTTATTATAGCCTTTTAGGTAGAACAATGGAGCTAAAATGTAAGATAATGTGTCAAAACACATAGCTTCTATCACAAATTCATAAACAATATAAGAGAATACAACTTGCATAAGTCTCCATGCTTGTTTTACCCTATTTTTCATTGTTTTATCGCATGATTATAAAGAAAAGAAGAGATAGTGAATCGTAGAGGTCGATAGGATCCTTGTCTGGCGATTAACATCCTTAGGCGAGAAACCACTTTATCACACGATAAAGATTCATTAGCAGACAAGAATGGTGGTTGAAGTTGATGTGACTTGACAAAAACTGCTTTCACCACTGACATGATCAAAAGAATAAAAGTTTTATGCCGGAAGTAGTCTATATAAAGTCTCATTCCTACCAATGGCGTTGTCTAGTTTGATTCGACCAAAACCTGGAGAGCTCCATGAGAGTCGGTGGAAAGGACTAGCCTTTCCACCTTTCACGAAAGATTTCTATCCTCTTCTC
Organism: Cucumis variabilis; assembly: GCA_037974545.1. NCBI lineage: Eukaryota > Viridiplantae > Streptophyta > Magnoliopsida > Cucurbitales > Cucurbitaceae > Cucumis > Cucumis variabilis. The sequence goes on along the minus strand of JBBPDI010099775.1, from coordinate 7,100 downwards.
GGATCAACTATGAGAGAGATTAGAGAAAACTAGAGAGAACCACCATTATCTTTCCCTAACTTGTAAAAGAGCCAAATAATGCTTAGTTATTCTACGGTTCTGTTTCCATTTTTTTACTCTCTACTTTTGTAATTCGTTGTAATGTATGAGTTTATATTGTACAGTGGCCAAAGGCCTACATTCTTTAATACATTGCAATTTTATGCCTTTTCAATCTATCATGTTTTTACTATTCATTTGTCAAAGTGTTATAAGTAGTTTAGGCTTGTGATAAATTTTTTGTAAGAAGTCTTAACTTATAAGGGTTATTGTGTTAGTTGAACTTTACTCATTGCTAGGCCCGCATTTGTCGCCAACTACTCGAGAGAAAAAGTAGTAAGGATATAGCTAACGTGTACAGGAAGAAGTTCGATGACAAACTCCATCTTGGCTATTAAACCTCCATCATTTGTATCCCAAAAGGAGAACAGGTGTTGTAACTTGGTGCCGAGAAGTTGTCACCCTTAAAAGAGAGATAATATGAGTCTTATAAGTAACAACTTTTAGATCGCTATCGCGTAATTGACCTTTATAATTTGCATCCCCAGAGGCAAGTAAGTGTGGTGTTTAGGCACTGAGAGGTGCTCTCCTTAATTAAAAGATAATCACTTGAACTCTATCGCATCAAAGACCACAACATGGCTTAATCAACTAGAACGCAGAGATCTTCCTCCACAACTTCTTAATACAAGTTAGTTCACTTTTCACCCTTATCCAACTTCTTGCCATCTTTTGTAGAATCTTTAGTGTAGATAGCAATTTTAATACACAGATACACATTTACTTTATACTTGTTGGGATTTTTTATCCCTTCAATACTGTATAGTTATGGTCTACCGCCAAGATGAGAAGAAAGCTTTATAACTAAGGTTTGATAGAAATTCCTTGTGTTCGATCTTGGACTTCTCAAGAAACCTATCATTTCGCTTACACTTGGGCAAGTGATAGAAAAATTTGTACTACAGGTTTATAAATTTGAGAATAATCAATGCATAGATAGGAGAAGCTTTATCACACACTCTTATCCTAACTTCCAATAGAGTCACACACTTAAAGCTTAATACTACTTAACCATGAACAAACGTTGCATGCATACAAAACGAACAACCAAATAATTCATGCATCCTTTCCTTAGTAGCTTTTTAGCCTTCAATGTGGAGATCAAATAGGTTGAAAGAATCTACATATAACCTTTGAATATAATTTCTACTCCTTCAATTTGTCTGAATACAACCTTTCTTTGATGGAATCCCACCATTGCATGATAACTGAATAGGCAATCTATTCCTATTAAGTTGGCCATTAAATTTTTACTACCAAACCAAACTTCACAGTTTAGGTAAATTGTTTTGACTACCAAAAGTAGTCCCTACTGGTGTTCCAGTTAGTAATTCCTTATGCAATAATTCTATTTCTTTTACTAATTCCCACAATAAAAGCACAAATACAAATGGACTTGTAGCACCAGGATCCATTAAAATATATGCAAGCTTATCAAGGATATTTAACGTACATATTACAACATCTAGAACTTCTTTATCTTCCTATTGAATTATCATAAAAATCTTTCCTTGAGAACGAGGTCGTCCAACTGGTTCCTTCTTGTTTACTCCACTAGTTGAATTATCATGTTGAAGCCTTTTTGTTTTTGTTTTTGTTTGTTTGTTTGTTTGTTCGTTTTGCAACAAGATAAATAGCAAAATATTAACTTTAGTTTGGAAAGATAGCAAAATAAAAATATATATATATAGAATGCCAAAAATAACCCTACCCAATCTAAAACCTCAACTTTCAATTGTATGATTTCAATGACCACAAAAATTAAAATTCCTAAAATACCTTATAATCAAATTGAATACCAAGGAAATGAATTAATTACCTGTCAAAAATAAAATCAATCTAACTAAATCTCTCAATCTTCTCTTTCTACCTTCATATGTGTGTAACCTTTGGTATTCTCCTTAGCCTTTCCTTCGTCTGTCCAAACAAAGGTCGATAATAGTGGTCACAGACTATTGCCAAGAACCCTTTACTTCGTTGGTTTCGTTGCCTTTGTGCGTCCAACATTTTACTGTTCAACATTCTACCTTCATCTGTTGACTCTCAAAACTACACTCTTTCTAGTTCCCTTGGAGCGTAATGATCTAATACCAAGTTGTCACACTCCATCTTAGAGCACCTCGTGACTAGGTCTGAGATGTGACGTGAAGTCAACCGACATCGTTCTTCTTTTGACAATCCTTGTCAACCCTTTTTACCTGTAACTCTTATCTAACTCATTTTAATTTAACTTACACACAAAATGCAAAAAAAGAATAGTCTAACTTGGAAACAATAATTAAAATCTTTGCAAAACATTCTCAAGTTTACCCAACCATTGGACAACCTGCTCAACGATCTTATATAGAAAAAATGAAATTTAGAGTCCCAACCAAACAACACTACTACAAAACTTAACAGGCATCAGAACCACGATCTCTAGCAAAGCAACTTATGGTTTAGAAGCAACTAGTTTGACTTTATTACATTATGGTAGGGCATGTCTAATACCTCCAACGTCTTCCATTCTAACCTTAACTCTACGATGCAGTTGGACACATCGAGTACTCTCATCGTCTTTATCGTAGTAAGCCCTGCTTGACATTCACGACTGCAAGTTATCATCGAGTATACTCAACATCGACAATGAAATAATCTTTTCTTAACTCAACGACGTAGTAAGACATGCCTAGTACTTCCATCATCTTTGTCGTAGTGGGGCACACCTGACACTCACGACTGCATTGCTATCTAAAGTATAGTCACTACAAGAAGTAAGGTTTCACCGATGCACACATGCATCAACAAATTCATGAAAACACATTGGGAATAAATATCCCGATGCCAAAACCAATGTCAGTAAGCACGTCGACACTACATCATCGAGATTGGAAAAATTGATGCACAAACACAATGTCGCTAAAATGTTTGCTCGATCGGGGCTTCGTCGACTCGTGCAAGACATCAGGGAAAGCCTCATTCGATGTCTGGCCAAAGAGTCAGCAATATGTGTCCATGTTGACGTATTTTGTGCGTCAAAAAAAATGTTTTTTTAGTTTTTTGATATATTATTGTTTAACTTTTTTCACTAATGGTATCGAATTCAATTTAAACTAATAAAATTCTAAAAGTAATTAACAAAAATAAATTACAGAATGATTAAAACATCAAATTGAAATTATATTAAAATTAATTCAAATATTAAAAAGTACACATTTGTAAGTTCAAAAGTTACATGAATAATAAAAACTAAAAACATTGCCTCAACATAATTGCCTTGTATGATCATAGGGAGATAAGAAGAATGTGCAAAGAGGAAATTTTAACATTATTGCGAGTTGCATCGAAAAAAATATGAGATTGCTTCAAACAAAAATGACCCTTGCTTTGGTGGTTCCAGAAAATTAATTGGAAAAAAAAAAGGAGAAAAAAATGACAAGACTGAGAACCAAACAGGTAAGCCATAGAAAGTTCCCCACTTGCACATAGAACCACCAGAGCAAGTGGAAAACTTTCTATGGCTTACCTGTTTCATTCTCGGTCTCATCATTTTCTACTCCTCTTTTCTAATCAATTTTCTAGAACACCAGAGCAAGGGTCGTTTCTCTTTGAAGCAACCTTATATTTTTTCGATCCAGCTCGTAATAATGTTCAACTTTCATCTTTGCACATTCTACTCATGTCTTTACTCTTGGATTTGAGGTCATCAAATGCAGTCGAAGGAAATTCTTGTACCTAAGCTCTTTTATAGTCTTCTCGTACTCTTCCTTTTCTTTCTTTGCTGTTTCAATAATATATTGTAATACTGAAATATACAAAAAAATTAATATAAAAAATACATATAATCTACAAAGTTCCAATATAGTTTTATGTCATTTTGAATAACAAAATACAAACAAATGACAACCTCCCTAACATTATGCATTCTTCAATTTTGAATTTTGACTTCAATCTTAACTTCAATCTTAAAGCGTACATCATAGCAACACTAAAACCGACCACTAAATCAAAATCTAAATACTAAAATTAATTTGAAATCTTAAATTTTCTTAGTGCACGAAACGTTCCTCAACTTGCACTCTTTACAATAAACACTCAAACAATATTCAAAGAATCGAAAGCTCTTCATCCATGGATTCCATAAGAAACAACAAGAACAACATGGTAAAACCTTAGTTTTATTTTAGTTAAAGTTTTCATGGATTTTAACAAGAACAACCAAACACTTATTTTCTTCAAATTTACACATACAAACTCATATAATTTTCACATAAATTACACATACAATCTAAAATTCAAATAACACATGATATCAATACATACATTACACATACATTTTCATAATTTCAAAACAAAAAAAAATAAAAAACTTACACCTTGTGGTCGGCACGACAGAGGAAGAGGGAGGAAGAATAGCAGTGTGCGATGAATGGCGGTGGACGACCGATAGTATGAATGACGAACGGCGGCAGCGATGGTGGATCTTATTTCTTTCTCTCTATTTTCTTTCTCTCTTTTTGTGTGTGTTTTGTGTTCTATGACCACATAACAAATAGGTTCAGGAATTACCGATGTAGTTCGAAGTCATTGGCAAATAAGACTATCCCTAACGCCGTAAAGTGACACATCAGCATTAGTATAACCAAAGTCGACATTTCACTAATGGCGTCAGGAAAAATTAATTCGTAAAATTTATTATTCAGACATCACCCAATGTGGTCAATGCGTACGTTGGACTTACTCTATAGAATTATCGATGCACTTTACAAACATCGAGAAAAGTGTAACATTTATACCATTATTTAAACATTAACAGACGTCTTGCTTTGCTGCGTCGTGGATAGTTCAATGGTCTCAAACTTAAACTTTTAAAACAAGGAGAAACTTAAACTTAAGTTTCTCCAAGTAAGTTTAGATGTTTGAGAATGAAGACAAAAAAATGCTAAATGCTCTATATTGAAAAAAAACATAGTTTGTCAACACATATCAACATCAGTTTGAATTTCAACATGGAAGGTTTCAAACAACTAGCTATTTAAGGTTGATTCTAGTTTACATGATACACGTTAATATTTACTACCTATTTAACAAAGAATTTCAAGCATGATTATATTTGGATATAGAAATATTAGAAATATAGTATTTTGATTAATTGTTAGAGCATATAGTATAGATACTGTAATACTAGTATCTTTCATACCATTTGCTTGCTAGAAAGTTAAGAAGATAAGAAAAAAGATTGTCCAAGAGTCTCAAGCTAGGTCAAGGATCTCAGGATACAATCCTGGGGCAAACTGAAGTAATGCAAGTGCCCAAAAGTGGAATCTTGGGACAAAAGTGAAAATCTTGGGCCTTGTTCGGTTGAGAGAAAGGGCAGAGAAGATAGAGAGAAAATCCTTATGCTTCTAGAGGCTGTGACAGACCGAGATTGAAAGGTACAGAGAAAATCTTGGGCCATGTTGGAGCTGTGGCAAACCGAGATTGAAAGACAAAAAAGGTAGAGAACAAATCTTAGGCCATTTGGACTCGAGTTTGATTGAGATTAGAACTTAAGAAGAAAATTTTCAAATCTCTTAGGCCACCCTGAGGATATGCTCGATCGAGACTTGAAGCAGGAAAGGGAATATTAAGTTTCTCTATTAATCTCAGGACAATCTCGGTTGAGATCACATAAAGTACGGGCGACAGACATATTTTTTTGAAATTTTTTACCGAGCGAGGGTTAACGCTCTTCAGATACAGAGTTCATTTTAAGACCCACAAGCCTTAATTTCTCACTTCTCACCATTTCCACTTCAAGAGCAAAGTAAAAAGAAGAAGTCGAGAGGAGTTGAGATTTGCTTGTAAGTGTTGGAGTCAAGTAAAAGGGTAGTTTGACCAAGCTTCAGTTAGGGTGTTCGGCCAAGAGACATCCGATAAGGCAAGAGTGTTCCTAAGTTTGAGCTAAAGAGGAAGTGTATAGAGCTTAAGGTTAGATCCAAGTAAGTTTAAGTTTCTCCTTGTTTAAAAAGGTTAAATAAAAAAAACATGAATTGCTTCAATTTAATAATTAAAAAAATTTAAACAAAATATTGAAGTTGTTGAACTTGGTACAAAACTTTGGTCATAACTAGTTTGTAACTAGTTTAAAGGAAGTCGTGTTTATAGATGACTTTCTTTCACACTAATTTCACCCTTTTTTTTTACAATAGTTTTAATTTTAATATTTCTTTTATATCTTACCTGACTCATAATTTTTTCATTAGTCTGAAAAAAAAACATTACAGTTAAAATAACTCCCAAATTATTATCTTTATGTTATTTATTTGATTCGATAAAATTTTCTATTATTTAATTATTTTATGTCTAATGAGATTCTTAAAAGTGACTGTACTCTAGCCTTTATATTAATTGTTTTGCTTTAATGAAATGAGGATTATTTCTCTTCTTAATTTTTGCCTAATTTATACTCATTCAAAGCATAACAAATCCTAATTTAGAAAGAAATTACGTTTTTGGTAATTAGTTGAAGAAACAGTTTATATTGTGTTTTAATATACATGTGATAATTTTTCGTTGTTTTTTACTAGAATCATTCACATATCGGCCTATATTTAACAATATATTTTAAAAGATTTGATTCAAAACTGTAAATGAAATGCTCTTCAACTCTAAACTCTTAGTTAACTAATTTGGTTATTAATTGTTTTTTTTTTTCAGCTTTTTTTGAAATTAATGAAAATTAGGAACAAAATATTTGTTCTACTCAAAATGAGATAGATCATCAAAATCTTTAATTCAAAAGTATATTTAGGGACAAAGTCACAAAAGAAGAGAAAATGACCAAAAGAACTCTTTCAAAAATAAAAGAGAAATATATATATATATATATATATATATATATATATATATATTTCGAATAATATATATACTGTGAGGTATTGACAAGTGAGTTAAATAAACATGTTGGTTTGTTATGAGGTAGACAAACAATAATGCATGGCCACCATATCTTATATCAATATAAGAGAGAAAGTGCCAAT
>JBBPDI010099768.1:0-10840 GCA_037974545.1 Cucumis variabilis | reverse complement strand
TGCTGAGAGGAGTTAAGGATGTTGAACTACCATTTTGTGAGCATTGTATAATGGGAAAGTCTACCAGAGTAAAGTTTAGGAAAGGGAAGCACATGACCAAAGGTATTTTGGATTATGTTTATTTATATCTGTGGGGTATTACGAAAGTTCCTTCTATGGAAGGTTTGAGATACTTTATATCTATTATTGACGATTTTTCAAGGAAGATGTGGATGTATCCATTGAAACAAAAGGATGAAGCTTTTGGAAAATTCCTTGAATGGAAAAAGCAGGTTGAAAACCAAACAGGTAGGAAGGTCAAGTATTTGAGGACAGATAATGGTTTAGAAGTTGTGAATAACAAATTCAATAGCTTTTGCAAATCTGAGGGAATTACAAGACATTTCACTGTTACGTACACTCCACAATAAAATGGTTTGGCTAAGAGGTTTAACAAAACTATTATGGAACGTACCAGGTGTCTCTTGACTAATGCTTCATTACCCTTGAAATTTTGGGGGGAAGCTGCCCAAACAATATGTTATCTCATTAATAGAAGTCCTTCTACAGCTTTAGACTTAAAGACTCCTCATGAGGTATGGACAAGTAAAGCTCAAGTTTAGATCATCTCGGAGTGTTTGGATGCTCAACTTATGCTCATGTTAAAGATGGAAAGTTAAACAAGAGGGCACTAAAATGCATATTTATTGGTTATCCTCAGGGTGTCAAAGGTTATAAACTTTGGTGCTTGGAAGAGGGGATAAATGAATGTATTATCAGCAAAGATGTAACTTTTAATGAGACAGAAATGCCATATTGTGTCAAAGAGCAGCAGAAACAGAAGACTGTTGATCATGTTGAGACAAAATTTGGAATTGATTCAGAAGTACGACCATCAGGTGGCTTAGATGTATCTAGTGATCATTCTTCCCCAGTTTCACAGATAGAGGTTACATAGTAGTCTGAATCTGATGGTATACAGTCTCAACAGGAGAGGACTTTGATTGATGAGGGAGCTTTAAGTGAAGAAAGCTCAAGTAACAATGACCTACAGAACTATTAGCTTACACGTGACATAGTTTGGAGGGAAAGACATGCTCCTACAAGGTATGGTTATGCTGACTTAGTTTCTTATGCTCTTACTTGTGCAGCTGACAGTATTGAAGCAGAGCCTCTTACTTTTGAAGAGGCAATTATATCTGATTTGAAGAAACAATGGAAGGATGTTATGGAAGCAAAGTTGTTCTCTTTACAAAAGAATCAGACATGGTCATTGGTTCCAAAGCCTCCTATTCAGAAGCTCATCCAATCAAAGTAGATTTACAAAATCAAGCCAGGTACAGAAGGTGACAGTAAGCCTAGATATAAGGCTAGGTTGGTAGCAAATGGCTACACTCAGAAGGAGGGAGTTAACTTTAATGAGATTTTCTCTCCGGTGGTGAGGCATTCATCCATTAGATTAATTTTATCTATTGCTGTTCACTTTGATATATTCATTGAACAGATGGACGTCACCACAACATTTCTTCACGGAAAACTGGAGGAGGTGATTTACATGGCTCAACCTAAGGGCTATGAGGTGAAGAGTAAGGAAGACATGGTTTGTCGTCTTCACAAGTCCATCTATAGACTTAAACAATCACCAAGACAGTGGTATATCAGGTTTGATACTTTCATTCTAAAGCAGGGGTTTCACATTAACTCATTTGATGCTTGTGTTTACTGGAAACTATCTTAGAGAGGTACGTATATCTATCTAATGTTGTATGTAAATGATATGATACTAGTGTCTAAGGATTATGCTAAAATATGTCAACTTAAGAAACAGTTAAGTAGTGAGTTTGAAATGAAAGATTTAGGTAAGCTAAAAAGGATCCTGGGCATTATTTTTTGTATCTTACAAAACCATCCACTAACTACATTAATTAGGCAATTCACACCAATAATAAATAAATAAATAAAATTTTACATTTAAAGTCTGTTCTCATTCTACAAATTTAATTCACTATATATAGTTCGTTATGCTAATTGAAAAAAATGTCATCCTCTCAAGCTGTGATGACAGACAACAATATAGAAATATGAAAATGTTTGAAGCCACGCCATTGGAGCATCAAATCACGTAGAAACCAATCCATTGAGACAAAAACCAAAATAGAGGAATGAGGCACCAAAAGTCACTAGCTAGCAAAATTAATAGAGATTTTTGTGTTGGAGTATTGTTGATTAAGGTAAGTGTACACCACAATCATTAGAATAATATCAAGAATAACTTATTTAAAATTTTCTATTCGAAAAATAGTGAACACAAGATTTTTGTCATGGCAATGCATTCCTACTCATGGTCATTGCATTTTGACTACATATAGCGGTTTGATTTGAAAATTGTCTCTGCACTTGTTTTATCACGTGAAGATGTGAAGGGGTGATTCTAAGATTTATTTTTATTGTATTTCATAATCATGGTTTGTCTTTAAAAAAATCTAGATAATTAAGAACTTATGGTTATTAATCTAAAAAAGATTATTTGCAATATATAAAAAAACACACACACATACTTCCAACAAACCCTTTTTCCATTTAAAAATTTATTGTTCTAATAATTTACTTTACTTTATATTTGTAGTATGTAGAAAATATTATATTTTTACTATGAAGAAAATATTTTATGAAAAAATATACTTTAGTAAGAACATAATGAAAAGTATAATATATGTATTTAAAAATATCACTAAAAAATGTTTGATTAGTATATATTACAATACCTACTATGCTATTAAACAAATAATTTATTAGCATAACTTCTATGATATTTTTTTAAACTCTAACCAAGTATATAAAAATAAAAGTTGATTATAAATATATAAATAAATAAACAAATATATATATATATAATCATTTTTAAAAAAAAAAGTATATTAATTTAAATTTTTAACAAATCCTTGCATTTGACGTGCTATGCACGTGTTGTTACTAGTAAGTATTAAATTTTACAACTTAACTTTTGTATTTTGTATTAAAAAATGGTTAATTTTTATAAATATAACAAAACACCAAAATATTTATGGTCTGTATATATAAAATAGAAAAACCCATGATATTTTTCATAATTTCTAGATTTGTCCTTGAATAATGCGGATGATTTTTCACTTCTTTTTCTTCTTCTTCTTTGAGATTTAGACATCTCCTCTTCATATTATTAATCCTTCATTTTACAATACTATGATTATTTATGTAAATATTTACCAATTTCTTCATTTCCTCTTCCAGAATTTCTTCCTTCTTTTACATTTCTCATTTTCTTTTTATCTTCTTGTTACAAGATGTAAATGATATTGGTACAAGATCTAAATAATTATGTATCATTATCTAAACGATAAATTGTCAGTCCTAGATAGATAGCGATAGACCACTATCACTAATAGATTGTTTAGATTTGGTACAAGATCGTTTAGACTAGGTACTATTGGGGTTGATGCCGTAAATCTCGTAGTCTTGTAGTTTGTAATTGTATATATTATACAAATATTTTATTTATCTAATAAAATAAAGTGTTTTATTTTATTTGACATTTAGTTGCATTAACCCCACAAAACAAATAAACTAACATCCAAGGTTATTTACTGTAACCTAAACATGTATATGTGGAGACATACAAGTCCACTACAACAAAAACTATCTATTACGACATTTGTGTACCACAAAATTGAAGGGAGGGAAAAAACTGTCACAAAAGGTAAAAATCCATGTTTTCGTCAAAAAAAGACAAAATTTTTACTTTTTGCGACAGTTATTTGTTGTCATAGAAGATACATAAAATAATTTATTTAATTTATTAAAATAAAATTAATTTTAAATGAAAAGTTTATTAAAGATTTTCACCAAATTCTAAAACCCTTAACGCGAACATTTTTCCAAACCCTTACTCGAAGAAGGGTCATCTCCAATCCGACCATCTCCGACCATCAATCTGTGCCTGTCACTGCCTCCACCCCCTCGTGTCTGTCTCTTCACTCCAGTGTCGTCGCAACCTCCTCTACCGGATGATGACACCTCTTCTGTCTCAACCTCTTCAATCTGTGCTCGTCATCTCTAATCTACCGCAATCTCTTCAATTCGTGCCCATTGTCACAATCGTAGCGTTTCAACCTCAGAACGGACGATTGTGCGACACTTGTTCTAACTCGATGAACAAGTTAGTTGATCAAAATTCGAAAGTTACAGACAAAGTTGACGTGTGATGTAACCTTCCTTTGTGTTCTTAGGAAAATTGTTTATAAAATGCGAGAAAGAAAGAAATACATTGAAAACGATGTTACAATAAGCATTAAAGACTGACAGTTGCAAGAAAAAAGGTTTGCTTGCAAAGAGTATGACAATGCTTGGACGGAGATTCAACTACTATGCCTCTTCTATAGTACATTTTGAACATTTTCAACTCTGGTAAGCTTGCATATGAAAATGTTGAAACGTCACTCCCAAGTTTTATGACTTAAAATGGAAAGCAACTACCTAAACTAGATATAAGACATAAAGATAAGATAAACTGGAGGTATTCGAAGCATACAGGATACGGCCATAGGCAAACACACCTTGGACAAGTATGACCATGACAAACTCCCCTACTTAAATAGTTGACGTCTCCATCGATTGGCAAAGCTGGAATCCTTCGATCTTCTGCTTCCATACTTCACGATTTTTGGTAGTATTCCACTTGTTTCTTCCACGAGGAGGTTCTTCCACTTCACCATGAACTTGTGTATCCTCCTCGTGGGTCTTCTTCTTTTCCTCACTTCCTTAGCAAGGACTTCTTCGATTTCTGCTAGTCCCTCGTGTTTGCTCATGAGGTGGTGATCTTTGCATCTTTATAACCGAGTCTGTTCAGCTTGCATCTTAATAAGGACCTGATCTTCCAAACGAAAATCAAGGGGGCGACGCTTCTTATCTACCCACTTTTTTGACCGCTTTGAGGATTCCTTTAGATCGGCTTGAACAAAGTCTGATTTTCACTTCCACTTATTGGTAATGGTACGAGTCTAAGGACTCTTTCTTACATAGCAGGGGAACAACAAGGCGCAACAATACAGGTTTTTCACCATAAACACTCTTTGTTATGCTTCTGCTTGTTGACAAACCCATTACAGTTGTAACACAAGATTGGGTTGCCTTCAACAATTGAACCTCATTCTTTTGTATTAACTTACTGACCTTTACTAAATTCATGCCATTTTGAACGATAAAGTTTTTCTGCACAGATTCCTTCAAAGCGTCCCACATTGGGCCATCAGTTTGACATGCCTGTGTACGAGCCAACATATATGGAATCACATGATTATTCCTCTGACTAAGGACATCAGCTGCCCGATTACTTGCTCCTTTCTCATGTTTTGACCTAAAATCAAGTTCGAGCATATCTCTCTGCCTCCTTGCTTAACTCGGAGTCAGGTTTGGCTGAGTACTGAAGTGTCTGTCAATATTATTATTTGTCTCTCTGACATAAGTAGATCTTTGGGAATACTGTCTTTCATTCCCTAGACTGTGTACCATGACAAACACTGTGTACCATGACAAACGTTTCTTCTTCAAACATCATACGACTCCTTTTTGTGGTACTCAATTTCTAACTTTGAGATGCGATGGGTTGTCCATTCTACATGAGGACATCGCCCAGCACATAATCAAATGCATTGGCATGAGCTTCAATAGGTTGGGTCACACTCATGGACCCAAGAGTTGGTCCTTCCCTTAAGGCTTGCTTCAAGATGCGATTGTCGACCCACAATCGTCCATTCTCTTCTTCTCGTAAAAAGACTTGAGCTTTATACGAAGTTTTTGCAGGTCTAATGAGTCGGCACTCAACAATTCATTCGATTGTATTTGAAGTCTAGTTAACTCTGGCGCTACCACACGACCAGTATTCTTTATAGGCGATTCTGACATGCACAAGCTATCAAGCATCCCATCACAATGTTTCTTTACGACACACCTTGTGTCTTTTTGAAGTATTTCCCCTGGCTACCAGTAGGCCTAGGCAGAATGTCCTTGAACATTGTTTCATCTCAAGCACGACCCTCTCTCAATTACATGTTCGAGATCATTCTCAATCCTTTGGGTTGGTGAAGGTCTGTCTGTACAACGGTGGGGGTAGTCTCAGTGATCACCAAACATTTGGTCGAAGGCATTAGATTCACTTGATGTTTAAGGATTAATTCCATTCTGAGTACTACATCAAAGTCATCCATACCTATAACCACAAAGTCTACAGTACTGCTCGATCCTTCCAACTGTACCACTGCTCGTTCCACTAATCCGATGATGGGTAAAGCTGTAGAATTCACAGTTTTTATTTTTCCTATATCCTTCTTCCAATGAAGGTTCAGCCGTCTAGCTTCTGCCACCGTTATGAAATTGTGAGTTGCACAAGAGTCAATCATAGTGCTCTTTGCATGCTTTCAGTTGACCTAGATGTCAATATATATTAAACCCTCGTTCGCATGTCTACTTGTCTCCTCCACTTTCTTTTGAAGAGACGAAAAGAATCTCATGGTCCCCACTCTAGTATTCACAACTTTTTCCCCTTACCCAACTTCCTTCCTCGATTGACTCAACATGTCATCTAAGTCTGAAGCCAAAGAGGCCTGAAAGACATAGAAAGCCGATTTCTTCGAACATTCCTTTGCCCGATGTGGTCTGTCACATATGTAGCAACTGATAGAAATATTTGAGGTGCTTGGACCATTGCTTCTTCGCTAGGTGTTCCTCCTGTTGTGCTGGAAAGGCCTGGGATCTCTACCGAGACTTCTGTTTTTGCTGACAGCTTTGGGAGAATTCGTTTGGTTGTTTCTATCTCTTTCAGGTGACGAACTTTGATGACATTTCGTATCTTGAGAGTAACTGGACAAATCAAACAAACACTCGGCTGTTGCATAGGCTGATGCAAGGTCTTGAACTCTCTTCTCATATAGCTTAGTCCTTGCCCACGACTTCAACCCTTCAACAAAATTGAAGACCTTGTCCTTTTTGGTCATATCAGACATGTCTAACATCAACCCCGTGAATTATTTCACATACTCCCAAATGGTCCCAATGTGTTTTAAAATCACGTAGTTTCCGTCAAGCCAGAGTTTCAACATTCTCAGGAAAAAACTGCGATCGAAGTTCTTTCTTTAAACTGTTTCAAGTGTCGATTCTGCAACGTCCTTCTTGAATATCAACATACCGGGACCTTTACCATAGCTTCGCATATTTCGACAGATGCATGGTTGCCAATGTCACTTTGACTTCCTCTGTATAATGGTATTCGTGGCCTTGAAGTACTGCTCAATATCAAAGATAAAATTTTCTAATGCCTTTGCATCTCTTGCCCTACAGAAGGGCTTGGGTTTAGGGATCTTTATTTTGCCAACTCTAATTGCTCTTCCAGTCGGAGTTTGATTTTTCAATGCTTGCATCATAAGGTTCACCTTCATGTTCACCTCTGCAATTTCATTCCTAACGACATCGAGGGTGGCTTGAAAATCCTCTGTCATGCCGTTTATCATTTCCATCATATTCTTCTAGAAGTTATCTAGCTCAATAACTCGTTCTTTCATCTGGGCAGCAGATCCAGATGAACTGTCCCCATGCTCGTAGGTGACATTTGCAGTTTTTACAACTTGTGACTCTAGAGTATCAACTTAAGTCAACAAATCTTATATGGGTAATCATCAATAGCATCGACTTTCTTGAAAGCTTCCTCAAGCCGCTTATCAAGAAATCGAATAGAATTAGGAACTTTCACCAGGTGGAGCATCTGCTCTTTGATCCCTACCAATCATTCATTATAGGTCTTACCCATCTGTTTCACAATCGACATCTTTCTATCTCAATTATCACTCAACCAATTTGACTCTGATACCACTTGTCACAATCGTAGCATTTTAACCTCGAGATGGATGATTGTGCGGTACTTGTTCTAACTCAATAAATAATCAGTCGATCAAAATTTGAAAGTCACAGACAAAGTCAGTGTCTGATGTAACCTTTCTTTGCGTTCTTGGGAAAATTGTTTATAAAATGCAAAAAAGAAAGAAATACATTGAAATCGACGTTATAATAAGCATTAAAGACTGTCAGTTGCAAGGGAAAAGGTTTGCTTGCAAAGAGTACGATAATGCTTGGGCGGGGATTCAACTACTATGCCTCCCCTATAGTACATTTTGAACATTTTCAGCTCTGGTAGGCTTGCATATGAAAATGTTGAAACGTCACTCCCAAGCTTTATGACTTAAAATGAAAAGCAACTACCTAAACTAACTATAAGACATAAAGATAAGATAAACTGGGAGATTCGAAGCATACAACCATAGGCAAACAAGCCTTGGACAAGTATGATCGTGACACCCATCACCTCCTCTACCGATAAGTCTTCTATTCCTTCCCTCTTTTTCTCTTTCTCTCTCTATCACATTGTTCTTTCACTCTTTCCCGCAACTCCATGGACCAAACTAGGTTTGGAATTTGTAATTTTCGTCTGAACTCCCTCTTCTGGGGCAAACACCCCTAAGTGATGTATGTAAAATAAATGTTGGATGTACTTATGTTTGCAATTCATTTTCTGATTTATCTTTAACTTAAATTAGACCGAAAAATGTTTAATACTTGAAGCTAAAATAGAGCAAAAGAAAAAGGAAGAAGGCCTTGAAAATGTCCTTCATGTGTTTAGGTTTATGTTTGCAGGAGGTTATCATAGAGTCATTTGGCTCAATTGAAGTTTATTTTACCTAAAGCAATTATGCTTAAGAAAGTTGTGGTCTTTGATGAGCGTACCAACTGCATGAAGCTAGATCTTCATATTTCTTTCAATTTTGGTGTCCTAGTAGAGAGTATGTAGGATCAGTATATGCAATCAGAATTTGTGAATTTCCATCCAGAGGTATGCCATTATTTTTCTTCTATGATTTGGAGAGATGTATTTATTTGTATCTGTGTTCAAAAATCTTAGAATATTGGTTCTCTCTATATACATTGGCCTAAAATGTGAAAACTTTAATGTTGGTTCTCTCTATTGACATTGCTAGTTCTCGCTCCGTTTTCAACTAGACATGAAGACATAAAACAAACTATGTTGATGCCAATTGTATTTTGCTTTTCTCAAATTTTATAGTTCATAATTAGGAATAAAGTTGGTGGTATAACAATGAATTGTAGCATTATGATCATAAAAGTTTTTCGTTATCATTTGCATCATGGCCACTCGAGATGGCTTGATTTTTTTCTTTCATTTTCGAAGTAATTTTTCCTAATATTTTGGTTTTATGGTTTTTTCTGCACCTTCAAATTTTCTATGTTCTAAGGCATGCTTCTGTATTCAAGTCGATGCTTTAAATCAATTTCTCCAATTACATCTTATTTATTTATTTTGACTTTGAAATTGGAATATGTTACTACACTAATAGCATGAATCTAAAATGTCGGTAGACAATTATTGTATATGATGTTATGGCTGCTTTGACTATTAAACTTCCTCCAATTTCCAAGTTACCAAGTAACTGATATCGTAGGCCATTTTCTTGTAGTGGTATATCATTTCTTTACCTTGTCCATTTTAACTGTTTTTGTTTACTTGTGAATTGATTTTCTTTGGAAATGTTTTTTAGTCATACTCCAAAATGAGATTTTGTTTTCTTACTAAGTTTGGAAGAATCCATTGGAACAGTGAAGCTATATTGGAGCAATTGGTTGATATAAGTCTTTTTGTATGGTTGGTAGCAAAATTTTGGTTCCAATTTACTTATTTTAGGCTTGTGGTAGCAAAAAATGTCAATGTTTATTCTTTTTGTATGTAAACTACCATTTACCAAAACATGGTTATTAGTCAATCCTATTGTATGAATATCACAAAGTGTATGATAACGTATATATATTAAAGTGTTGACACTTTATTTTCATATGAGTGTAATGTATTAGAACAACTTTGTGATTGAACTAGTTAGTGTAATGGTAGACGACAAGAAGAACAACACATGTATTTTATTATTAAAAAAATGTAGTAATTGAGAAGATAGAAAAAAAATGTCATAATATATGAATTCGTGACATTTTCTAACTTTCGTCAATATCGAAACAATGACATTTAATTTCATAAAAACTATCATGATTGACATATCATTAATAGGGAAATAATGTCATAATATATAAATTCGTGACATTTTTTAACTGTCGTCAATATTGAAACAATGACATTTGATTTTATAAAAACTGTCACGATTGGCATATCCTTGACAGAAAAAAAATGTCATATTATACGAATTCGTGACATTTTATAATTGTGGTTAATATGCAAAGGATGACAGTTATTTGTTGTCATAAAAATAAATAATGACAGTTATTTGTTGTCATAAAATATTAAATAATGACATTTATTTTTTGTCATAAAAACACTTATTGTGACAGTTTTTTAAAACTGTCATCGATGGTCTTTCCACAACGGGCGATTCTATGACTATAAATAATTGTCACGAATTTTATTTAGGACATAAAATAACTATCGTCGTAGACTATTTTTCTTGTAGACGTGGATCATCTTTGAAGGGGGTGTTTGTCCCTTTACTTTGGCATTATATGGGCTTGACAAGTCCATGTTTGACCGATGGTGTAAAATCATGGGCTTAACAAATGGGTAAATGGAAGGTTTTTTTTTTTTTTGAAAGATTTAGAGAAAAGACATAAGTTTAGTAGGAATTTTCACAAAAGTCCTAATTTGTAATTTATTTTTCTTAATTAGGAAAGATAAGACTTTTTATACAATATTAACCTTACCATTAATATTATTTAGATATTTTTATTATTAATTATATATTTTGTTCATAATAAATTTTGT
>JBBPDI010099762.1:0-10840 GCA_037974545.1 Cucumis variabilis | reverse complement strand
TTGCCATAAAAATATATTGCCTTATATATGTATATATATAAAGTAGGATCATAACTGATCTCTAAAATAATAATAATTTTTTTTGGAAGATCCATATATTAATTTATGGCCACGTAAATATTCTAAACCAATGATTATATAAAATTAGAAAGATGTATATTAGGACAACTTAATAAAATATGATTCGATTAGCGCTTCCTAAAGTTAAAATGTAGTTGTATTTTGTATCTGCCTTTTTTTACGGCATCCAAAAGCTATACTACACAATAAATTGTCCATACATGTTGCGATTGAAAAAATGTCACACTTTATTACAATAAAGAAGAGAAAAAATAGATGTTAGTACGTGTTGCTTTTTTTAAAATTTTTTTTAGGGATAGTTGCAAATTTAGAAATTAGATTCAAAATAAGTAAATATATAGCAACATTTTAAAAAATTTACAAATATAGCAAAATTTGTCAAATTCCATCAATGATAGAAGTCTATTATTGATAGACCATGTTGCAAATATTGGTCTATCATTGATAGACTCATACGAGTCTATCAGCGGTACAAGTCTATCACCGATAGTTTTGCTATATTTGTAATTTTTTTTAAATGTTACTATATCTTTAATTATTATTACTAAAATAGTCATCAATTACAAGTACTTTTTTTTTTTTTATCTGATGCAATTTTTCAAAAAAACTATTTAAAAGAAAACAAGAAAAACATAAGACTCACCATTTAATTTATGGTGATTTTACACGATTTTATGGAGTTATGTAGTTTGTGTTTTTTTATCTTGTAAGCTTCTTGCAAGCATATGGGGAAATGTCTTTCCATGTTTAAATTTGAAATACCCAACTTCCAAATCAATTTTATACTTGTTTTAGGTGATTTAGGATGATTTTACAAAATGTTTGTTAGAGCTTTTTAGCTATTTTTTTTAAGCTCACACACATCTTACAAATATCTTGCAATGTCCAAATTTGAAATTAAATTTTCTTATTTCAACTAAATTATGTAAAGTAGGCACGATTTATTATCGGTGTGATACATTTATTTTACACCAAGGCTCTAAGCATGAGAATTTAGTCAATTAGAATACAAGCATAAGATTCAGTACATGTACCCAAGTAAAGAATGAGAATTAGCAAAGGGTTTAACCGCAACATGTTTGAAAAGTTTTTAAAGTAGGTTATGAGAATTTTGTAAGTTTACTAATGGGCATGTTCTATTAACAAGCATGAACTAATAAGCATGTTTTCACTAGCTTTTCTAAGATTTATTACAAATAAAATAAAACATGCTCTAAGAAAATATTTAGTCATCAAGCATGAGATTTAAGTAGGTTTTAGTACAAGTGTGATTTACCAAGTCAAGTGTGAGATTTAAGCTAATCGTTTTGAGTTTCTAAGTCAAGTTATTCTTATATAAGTTTTATAAGCATATTTTACATAGCCTAGATATCCTCGATTAAGTTTAAGCCCTTCTAGGAACAATTACATCTAGTGATAGTCAAACTTAAGCCTCTCAAGATAGCTATGATGTGTGCACATAAGGAGATTTGCCATTGTTGTGATGTAGAATTTCACTTCAGTAAGGACAACTAATAACGAACATCGATTAAATTTTACTACAACGTATCTAGTTCCAGACAGACTACCATTGCTAGTACGATTAAATTCTACTGCAAACCAACTAGTTACAGAGAAACTATCATTGTTGTTATTGATTAAATTCTACTACAACCTAACCAAATTATCGTTGATAGTATCAATTAAATTATACAACAATGTTGCCATTTCTTACATGACTATCGTTGATAGTATCAATTAAATTATACTACAACGCAGTCAACTAAAAATCAGAGTTATAAGAAGATTTGTTATAATTCATATTTTAGTGCAAGCTTGTTTTAGAAAACAAAGAAATAAAGTTTGTTATTGTCACATCCTGCCTCAAAATCACTTCATGCGATCCAAGGAGACGTGCCGCCTAGGACACTCAACATGTATCACCCCGCGTGATAGCAAGCTAAACGCCTAGTAAGCGGAATTACTTAAACAACCATTCTCAACGTAAAGCTTGAATTTTGAACTTAAGACTTTCACAACGCAGCAAATTAATAACAAGCACTCCTCTTTATTAACTTATACGATTCAAAATACAATACAAAGCTCATAATTTTTTTCCAACAAAAACTTAAATCAATCTTTCAAGCCTTTGACGCCTAGTACAGCTTCCTTTAACTAAACGCCTAGCTTGCTTACCTCAACAACATAGCAGCTCACTTTACCTTCTTTACTTGACCTTAACGCTTGATAACATGAGGGAGGAAAACTTAAACCACAAGTCAAATGCTTAGTGAATGATGCCTTTAGAAATCTTTTTTGAAAATACAATACAATCACATAAACATATTTTCATTTATAAACAGGCTCTCAGTACCTCATTTCGATATAACCTAAATCACACATTAGCCTTTGCTTATTCCTTTCCACCAAGAACATGAACCACTCCTACGCTTATGTTTGAGATTCATTTCACCAGCATCCCTTAGGGAATTTTCCTGGCTCATTTCTTATTGCTCAAGCGACCAAGCTCAATCGCTTGTTTTATGCATTGGCTAGCTTCATTTTGCCATGCAATCCTTTTCTACATGGTTGCCTTTACTCATTATGTATACATAATAGGTAGCTCATTTGTAGAAATAATGTCACGCCCCACCCCAAATTTCACTTCATGTGACCAAATGGAGGCGTGTCGCTTAGACACTCTACGTGTATCTCACTGTGAGATAACACATTAAACGTCTAGTAAGTGGAACAATTTCTTCAAGTTGTTTTATTTCAAAGCTCCAACTTTCGACTTTATGAACCTTCACAATTCATTACGGCGGAAAGACTTAACTTTTAAACTTAGCTCCATCGCCTAGCTTGTAATACTTAGATCAAAATGACTTTTTAATTACTAAGCAATATGCATAAAAGAAAACACACGGAATAAACATAACTTCTTCTCTTTTTTAAATTAACACTTTTACACCAAGTATAAATGAAATTCAAATTTTAGAATTACAACAATATGACTTAGAATGCTAACTTTAGGCTCTTCATGCTTGCCTTAGTTCTTCTACTCATTGCCTAGCTTGGACCTCACAGAAATGTGATGTTGGCCTCTCGACATCTCTTCAGAATTGAGCTACAGCCCTCGACGTTTGGAAGTATAAGAATTGCCTACAAACTTTCTAAACAAAAAATAGAAGAACACGCCTTGCTCACCACATAAGTTTACATAACAACCCATCTTAACCTCCTTTACTTGGCTTCCACACTTGAAAACCTTTCTTTACTTGGCTTCAATGTCTGATTAACCTGGAGAAGAGAAAACTTAAAACATAAGTCAAAGATGTAATAAGCGATGAGTTGGAAATACATTTTTGGGGAATACAACATTTTTAATGTTATCAATCTTAATTTCATAAACACAATTTCTCATTGCATCAATTTATGCCCACAGAAATCACAATAAATTCCATGCATTTCATTTTATCCAGATGTTCACTATTCATTGTCGGTACCCGTGATTTTCCCATCCATATCTAATCACTTGGATCTGAGATTCACCTCATCAACATCTCGAGATAGACTTGGAATTTCTACCAATGTCTCTCAACAATTATTATGTACTCAAATTTGAGATTCACTTCCACCAGTGTCTTGCAATCCATTCTTTGCCTAGGCCTAGGATTTACATTCACCAGTGTCTGGCCATCGAGGCACAATCATTTCTTGCTTAGACTTAGGATTCACTTTCACCAACATTTACCTGCCTAGACATGAGATTCTCATTCACTAACGTCTTGTGTCAAACCCCAAAGTCACATTCACCCATTTCTAGCTATAGATCATACAACACCACACATCATACAATCGCAATAGATCATACAATCATCACAATTAGCAAATAAAAAGTGTTAGCTCAAAAGCTTCACTTTCAATACACAACATCTCACATTAGTAACATAATCTCATGGGATAAGCATCAAACATAAGATTACGAAGGAATGCTTTCAATATGATCTCAAAACATTTCTTTCATTTATAAAAGATCATTTACAAACATTCATTTATTTATAAAGATTACTCACAGAACTTCCTTTTCCCCCTTTTACTTTCGGCTTCCTCTTCTCGCCTAGTGATTTCCTCAACTGTCTTTTCCAACACTTAACACTTTCTCTCAACAAATTATAGGAATGTTTAGCTTCTCATGCCTGTTCTTCTGACCTTTTTGATTCTATTTATAATGGTTTTTCAAATCGGTTAATCATCTCCATGCATTACACGTGTCAAGCCATAAGTCATCAGGCCATGCGACCAACCCAAGTTCAATTGTCGACCTCTGCCACTCGTGATTAGACATTTGCTTAGAACGCTAACCTTATCTTCTTGGAATGCTCAACTCTATATCACCTTATTTTTTCCTCAGGAAACAACATACTATTTATTGTCCCTTAGACGATCGTTTAGTCATTCTCATGATCGTCTACCTTTCCAACAAACACTTACTTTATTTCAACAACACTTTGGCGTTAGTACTTTGTCCTGCGTTGCTACATAGAGCGCCTAGTTCATAGCACCATATACATGCTTTTTCCTCACCAACCAGCCCTATTGTGTCACCTTACTTTAACATAACAGTACTTAATGCAAGTATTCCTCTTCGCGTCACCTTTCCTCAAAAGCATGCTTCTTTGTAAAATGGCTCTTATTTAAATTCAACCAAAATGAATCTTTTCAACAAGGCTCCTCTTCAACAGGACTTAGTTTTTTAGATCAGGGCCTCACAAATAAGGCTAATGGTTTACTCGTATACAAGCATCACACTCATCAATCAAGAAACATTAGTTTAGAAACTCTCTTTTCAATAAACAACATCAACATCAACAATAATAACATACAGTACGCGTACAACATAAATAGAACATAAGACTCTAAAAGAATGCTTTCAAAACACTTCTTTCTTTAATAAAAATCACTCACAAAATACTCAAGTTTTCTTCCTTTCAAAACGACTAACTCCAGCTCGTTCTTCTTGCTGAGTGCTTTTTAACAAGCAGCTCAACACTTAATACCTTCTATTATGAAATTCTCAAAATAACAACACCTTCTTTACCCCTTTCAATCTTATTTCTACTAATAATTTAATTTGATTAGTCATCACCAAGCCTCTCTCAACTTGCCACCTCCTACTTAACACTTTACACGTGTCAACCTATAATTGATCAGGCCATGCATCCAAATTAAACTTAACATGGAGCCAACTGTCAACTCAAGATTAGACATTCCTTGAAATGCTAACCTTATCTTCACTAACTCTCTATTATAGCGTTACACTAAAACGACTAACCTTTCTAGAATTAAAACACCTTCTTGTTTTGTCACATCGCTTGGACACAAGCTTTCTTGCCGTGTTGCCCTTCCTTAAAACGCATACTTCTTTACATTTAATCAAAATGAACATTCTATTTCGGATCTGGGCCTCATAGTTATGCTAAGAATATTTTATAATTTATTGAAATAGTCACTCACCGAGTCTTTCAGCTTACTGTTTCAAAATGTTTTCTTTTCGAGGTAAAGATAGTAATCATAGAGCTTAACCTATTGCCATCAGTCAGTTTGTCTAACATGCCATGGTTTGTCTTTTGTCCATAGAGGACTTTTTTAGTGTTGTAGTTAGGAGGTTTAGTAGAGTTTATGTTGTTCCAACTCTCTATTACACCTTCTAAAGATTTGTTTATTTCTAAAGTACTATATTTTATGTAAAGTTTTTTTTTGTTGCTTTAAGTCAAAGAATTTAATAAACTTTTAAGAGCATCTTTTAAGGAATTTGGTTAGTTCAAGATACTCAATAGGTGTTATAAGAGAGTGGACATGTACTGACATCTTTTCTCAAGCAAGAGAGAGGGCTAGGGTGGGGGTGTGACAAGACATATGTATGATACTTTGATGTTAAGAATTTGCACAAGACAACAAAGCAACCAACTGCCTTAAACAAACTTCCTCTTTCGCACAGATGTTTTTTTATGTGAAGACAGAAACGAGTCTAGAGAAGCAAAAACAATGAGGATTAATAATACATGTAAGAGTAAAAGTCTTAATAGTCTAAGCATACACTATTGAAGGATAAATTGTTGGTAGTGTTGTTAGGAGAAAAGCATCGAAAGATCATCTTCCGATGCATATATAAGGTAGTTTGTCAACATATAACCCCAACTGCTGACGGGGTTCAATACTTTTTCTGTAGTTAATCTTTGTCGATAACGTATTACTGGCATCAACAAATACTGTGTCTTCCGACATAATTTTTGGTCGCTGATAGATATTCCAAAAAAATACCATATGACTTCTCTTGGATCTTCCCACACATCCGTCAAGAGATCATATATTTACTAACCACATCTCCTGACGATTCTAGCTCGTCGAGGTTCTTTTAGTTTATTTTTTTTTTTTTGATAATTTTCTTTATATAACCTAATATTCCAACAGTGTACTTTTTATTAAGCAAAAACCTTGAAAAAAAATTAATATTAAAGTAATAATTGAATATATAATTCATTTTCTTCTTGCCATTGATAGTAGTCTTCCATAACACATAACATTGGATCCACACATAATTAATAACATAGTTTCATAAAGCAATTACATATAGAAAGAAATTCCATAGCACATAACGTTTCATATCTTCGTTGCAAATGGGGCATGCTTGATAAGTCCCAACATGCACGAAAGTCATTAATAGTCATACCAATGCCATATGTAATTGAAAAGAAGACACCCATTGAGCAATCATAACTTCAAACATCAATATTCCATAAAATTTTCAACTCTTATATCAACAGCTGCAAGTAAACATCTATTTCTTTGCCATGAGATTTTGGGCCAAGTATGAGTAAGGACAAGAAAAAAATTTGTCTCTTTCATGCATTTTCAAGGTGGAAAATTATAAGGTATTAACATTAAAGGTTACATATACGATACGAAGTACTCATATTTCCAAATAGATTAAACTCATTTGAAGCTAATCCCAAAAAAACATTTCTTGAGTCTATGACAAAGTCAAAAAACTCACGATCAAAATATTTCCACCCCTATGCATCAACTGGATGTCGTAATTTATCATCAATTTTGACTTGTTTATCTTTATGTCATCTCATGTCAGTTGCACCTTCTTTCGATGCAAACCATCACTTCAATCTCAATATCAATGGAAAATGACAGAACTTTATGTGGGGTTCTTTTACCCTTGTTGTCCTTAATTTTATAACAAGATTTCCCCACAAACTTGGCATTGTTGGCACTCAGCAAATTGCCTTCCAATACAATGCACAATCGTATTTGCATAAATGAATGGAATCATAACCTAACCCTAAGTCATATAATTTTCTATTGACTTCATAAAATGAAGAAGGAATAGTGTTTCGAATTGCAAATACTACTTTTAATAATGGGGCCCTTGCAAAAATAGCAAAAAAAATTATGATAATAGAGTCCATGTTACTACATTTTCTAAATTGCAAAAGTAGCAAATCTAAAAGCGGATAACCATATGATTACCGTCTGATAGCTCTATGATTACCGTCTGATAGCCCTATGATTACCGTTTGATATCACTAATTTTTTCATATTCGCAATATGCAAAAAATAGGTTCCATGAACTGTTTTTTTCTAAATGTTTTTGTCATTCGATACAATTTTTCTTTAGTAATTCTAGTAACATATCAAATGATTTGTTACTTCAACCATTGAGAGCTTTGGTATATGCATTAACTTTACCAAAAATTTCAACGATGAAAATTGTGAGCATCCAGAATATAGTTCATTGTGTGCTTCATTTATTATATCATGAAAAATATTTGTGCTATCTCTTTCCTGATCATTATTAAGAGGGATTTCATTGTCAATGTCTTGTTTAGCTGCATCTTCATTTTCAATTGAAACTTGTAGATCATTTACAAGATTTAACATTTTGTTTTCCTCAGGAATATTTTGGTCCATGATATACCTAATCACAATAAGTGGGAGAGATATCAAAGGTTATTAGGTCTACATTCCACAACATCTAATAACTCTCACATTGTATTCATGCAATCCTTACATGGGCATCTTATTTGTCTATAGTCATTAACAAGACATTTTGTCTTATCTAAAAACTCACCAATCCCTTCTCCATACTCAGTTGATAATTTATTTCTTAGCTTGATCCATTATTTATTCATTGTAATTATAATAATTTTCAAACTAACAGGGTAATTGGGAATAAGTATATAGTCCATATTATTTGAAGAAAGAAATGATGGTTAATTTAGGGCTTATAACTATTAATTTGCTCATTATGAACTGAGTGGACAAATGAAAAACAATTACATTAAACTTAGGATTATAAAACAAAACCATCAATCTTATCTACTTGATAGTATATAAAATATGTTATATATTTTCGTTTAATTCAGATTTCGTTATTTTACGATCATATTTAATTGTATTATAGGTTTTAAGCAATTCAAAGGAGAATTTGGAGTTGATGCCATTATGGAACTAATTCATGCAATATGGAGTCATATGTCATCAATCGAAGTGAATTGAGGCAATATGAAGCATGAATAAAAAAAATTGACATCACGAGCCTTGATGTTGCACCGCTCCACGACGCTGGAGGCGACGCCAAAAGGTAGAAGTTATTGCCATTCGTGTAAAAGGCCAAACAAATGCATTGTGGTGTTCTGAATTGAGATGGAAGGATCCTGCGCGCATAAGAATGATTGTTGCAACGTCGCATGTTTCCCATATATACTGATGTGCCCCGCTAGCTAAACCTTATTCCAAAGTACTCCAGCCGACTTCCACCTATTTTCTTCATCTTTTATGTACTTTTTCATGTTATTTTCAATCTTGAACGATATTTCATCATCCAGCATGTGGATGAGAGGATAAGGTAACCCCTTCCCTAGCTTGGGTTTTTTAGATTCTCCTTTTGTCCCTCTGAGATCTTAAACTTAGTGTTCTACAATGTTTGGTTTGATTCTATTTTTGAATGAAGTCTTGTTATATGATTAGAAGCATGGAAAATATATAACTCTCATTTTGCATTAAATCTTTGACTCGTAACAATTAGATAAGATTTGGTAGAAGCAATAGGTTAGGTAATTAGTTTGTAAATATACATGATGTGCATTAATTCTAACCAACTTAGAATTGAATCTATTGAATGTCAAATAGACGCATGAAAATTAGGCATTCTACCTTCGGATCTCTAGAAATGATGCTTTTGGAAATTTTAATTTTGCATGCTTAATCTTACTGGGTTAGAACAATTAGAAGTTTGAGACAATTTAGTTATTTGAATATATTAAATTGGTTAGGTGAATATTGCATATAGATGGATAATTATAGTTGGATGAATGAATTCTTGGATAAGGGAAAAATCGTCACAACCCAATCTAGATTCTTTGATAATAGAATTTTCTTTACTTTACCTTCATTCTCTGCAGTTTACTTTCTTAAAGCCAATTTATACTCAAAACCCCCTGTTGGTTACCTCATATTGGAAAGGAAAATTGTATTGGGTGACGCAATACAATTATGTATTAGCAATATTAGCATCAACCTTTCCAATTTTGCAAATATAGCAATTTTCTAATTTTTTTTGATAATTTCTGTTTTAATTTTTTCATTATTTCAAAAATACCCTTTTCTAAATCTCCACTATTTTCTCTTCCTCTTCCTCTTCTGTCACTTTTTCATTCTCTTTCGTCTCTTCTCCTCATCTTTTTCTTCCTCTTCTCCACCGTTCTTGTTCAGGTATGTATTTCTTCCTATATTCTTTTTTAAACCCTTATTTTCTTTCTTTTTGAATCGATCATCATCTTTTCTTTCTTTTTATGTGAATCAATCATCATCTATCAGAAATTAAGGCTACAATTTGTTCTTCCTCATCTCTTTTATATTTGTTCCTCATCTCTTTTACCGAAAGGGGTTTTGCAGAGTTTTTTTTTTAATTTGATCAATTTTTTACATCAGTGATTTGATGTACTTATATTATATGTATTAGTTGACTAATACACTTACAACGTATTTTTTATTCTCTCAAAATGAATACAGTTCATTGTAGGTATGGTTAAGCTTGAAGTCATTGTGTTTCATAGTGGTCAATGGGATGCGCAACGTCAATGCTATGTGGATTACAAAACAAATTGTGTTTTGGTTGATTGAGTGATATCATCATTTGATTCTTTTGTAAGTGTGTTTTTATATATTTCTTTATAATAGTGAATTATTGATATATTGTATTAAAGTGTAACGGTTATTTAATACATTGATGATATACCATAATTTTTTCGTTTAGGTTAATCCTGTGAGTGAAGTTAAATTTCAAGTAGTTGATGGAGGCAAGAATTTTTTAGTAAAGTTGAATTATAATAGTTGTAGTTGTCTTTTTTGGGATCTAGAAGAAATTCCTTGTGCTCATGCTCTTATTGTAATTCGTAGCCTTAATTTGGATCCTTATGCATTCATTTCACAGTATTATTGTGCTAGTGTACTATCTGCAACTTATTGTGGATTAGTTCGTCTGATTGGCAACCATACTAATTGGAGTGTTGTGGAGGTGAATGACACTACTACAAAAACAGGCTTTCTTGACGGTTGCAGTTTTCCTTTCTCAATGTTTTTGGGAAAAACGTCAAGAAAGATATGATTTGAAATAAAAAACGTCAAGTATTTATATGAAAGGCCAATTTTCAACTTTCTTGACGTTTATTAAACGTCAAGTAAGATATATTTTTTCTTGACGTTT